>JAAOOA010001952.1:22500-70000 GCA_012861695.1 Trematomus loennbergii
AGCACCCAGCCTTCGACCTTCTTGCTGGGAACGCTGATCACCTTCTCTGCAGCCCAGTCTCCTTTCTGAGACACAAACACAGGTTAATGCTAAACAGGAAGTCACTGTTAGCAGCTACAGTGTTAGCATCAGCTACAGTGTTAGCATCAGCTACAGTGTTAGCAGCAGCTACAGTGTTAGCAGCAGCTACAGTGTTAGCAGCTACAGTGTTAGCAGCTACACTGTTAGCAGCTACAGTGTTAGCATCAGCTACAGACAATGGTTGTTCTGAATTATCAATAGATGTATTCATTTTAAGTGAGCTGACACCGAGGGTATAGGAAGTGCAGAGAAGGCCTCGGGTTATAAAACAGTTAACCTTTGTTAGTTAACTAATCCTAAAGATGTCATTAGATGATGACGTTTAAACATATACAGGTATAGCTTTCAGAGAGAAACACATGTGACATTTGTGTGGTTGGCTGCATGATAAAATGTGTGTGCGTTAAACATGTTTGTGGAACATGTTCGTGTGTCATTTAGAAAAGTATATCTAGCCCTGTGTTTCTTCTGTTCTGGGGGGCATTTCCGCGATTGGCTGCTGTGGCAGCAGGTGATGTACTTCCCATTATTGTTTGTTTGTTGCAACAACTAAATAATAATTACTGATCAGCTATATCTGTGTTTGTGTTTTATTGATTCCTCTCTGTTTCATTCTTTCCTGTTGTGTTATGCTGGATCTCCAGAACATTTTGGAGGTCCACCGAGATGCCAATGCTGGAGGTTGCTGTGTTCCTTCTCTGGGGGTCTCAACTCACCCTGATCAGGCAGCTACATAGAAAGCTGTGGTAAAATCTCAAGGAATTGAGAAACCAGACTTGAGACTTCCACAGAAGAAATACCGACTCACAGTAAGCAAAACGTATTTGGAATAAATGACTTTTGAAGTTGTATTGGTTAAGAGGAAAGAGCAGAGGAGTGGATTTAAGGCATAGCTATAGCTGAAATCTGTTTGATGGTTGTTTGTTTTGTTTGTTGGTCTTGCTTTATGTTGATACTGGAGAGATCACTGTATTCTGCTCATAGTCTGCCTGAGAAGCTAAAGGTTTGACTGAGGGGATATGATCTTTGCTAGCCGTAAGGACATGTTATGCTGGAGGAATCACTGTATCTGACCTCGTAGTCGTGAATTCTGCCTGAGAAGATCCTGATGATCCTGATGTCTTAAGGTTCAGAGATTCATTTGGCTGAGGGGATATGATTTGCTTTGCGAGCCAAGTGCACATCCGGTCCATTCGGGAATTAAGAGATTAATAAGCCCGATCTGAGTTCAGGGAGTTCAAAGTATAAAACTTGCCTGGCGACTCTGTGAATTCACTTCATACAAAAGTGGAGGTTTCCATGTTTTGTCAGACCGTAATGTAGAGCCTGTGATAAAGCGCTAAATGTTTTGGTATACCATAGTTTGTTGTTAATTGTTCAAAGAAGCCCCCTTCTCCTGAAAAGGCTGAGAGCTCCAGCCGGGGTGTGTCTGTATTTGTCTGTGAAAGTATTTCCCCCTCTTTCTGAGTCTGTAAAAGAAGAGACCCTTTGTTTTATCAGCCGTGAGAGCAGCAGTGTGTCTGTTTGCTTTTTTCTCTGATGCCTTAAAGAAGGAGTGAGTTTAAAAATAAGGAGTAGAAGATCAATGAGTGATCTGAAGTTGGAGTGAATACATTGAAAATTAATAGATCAATGTGTGATTTGAAGTAGTAGATATATTGAAATAAAAAGATTTAGTTTTTATTTTTCACCAAGAATTAGGATGTTTTGAAGAGAGTAGTAAATGGTAAACAGGAGATTGTTATAAGTTTGTCAGTCAGAAGGAAGCTGTTAATGTTTAAGTATGACAGAGGTGCTGTACGATGCTTGCTCAAGCCATCTCACACTGTTGGATAACATAAGAGGTTAAATGTGATTGATGAGAGAAGCTTGTGGACAGGAGCAGCTGCAGGGCACAGTGAGGACAGAGAGAGAGTAAATGTTATATAAAGAACTACTATTCTGGAAAATGTTCCTATGGTTTACTGTTTTATGAGAACATAAAACAAATATAGTATTTACTAGATATAAGAACAACATGCTTATCTAGGTTAACAGAAAGTTGCTATTAACCAGTTTCAGCTGCAACTATCCTATCTTTGTTCTAAAGAGAACATACGTTGCATTTACAATTAATGTTAAGAAAGTTCGCAATTTATATCATTAAAGACCGTTTTGGATTAATAGGGTGTTTGTCATAAACATTCATGCTTAGATGGAATAAAGTGTTGAGATGTTCTCAAAGTGGGAGTTTTCACAATGCCTTCTTTGTTTTTATTGAAAAAATTAAGTGATGAGGAAAGAAAACTGTTCCGTGATGATTTCTTTAGGTTTCAGCTTTAGTAATGAAGATTACATTTTGTGAGGAAACCACCAATAATTCCTTTAAGTGTTCCAAAAATATATTCATTAACTGTAATTAGATTACTTGTTTTTCAAATATAGCACTGAATACAGTTAGTTTTGTATTCTGTTACAACCTAACCATACTTGTAACACAACTTAGATAAACAATTAGAAAATGAATAGAATAGGCAAGTAGATAACAGATGAGTCTATAGGGGTTAAGGAGGGTTTCCTTGTTTTGCTCATTGACTTAGAACTGAAGTAAAGAAGAATAGTGTTTTATGAGAACTGTCATTCCTCATGTTTTTAAAGATAAATCATCAGTTTTTATGGACTTTGATGTAAAATGGATCATGGTGGAGAATTAACCTTTTTGGTTTCGAATTTAAGAAGATTTTAAAGATGATGTTTATGTTCTTTTCCTGACTAGAATTTAAAAGCAGGACGTCAACTAGACAAAAAGATTTTACAATGTTTTACTACTTTTAATGAAGTAAAGAATCTGGGTAAACTACCACCATTAGTTTGTTTTAACATTCACATGTTTCAGCATTCCTGACCATATGACACTCAGCCATTTTGTAACCCGTTGGGGGAGAGATTTAAATTGAGTTTTTCTCTAGTAGCTGATTGGCTGTGATTACAGCAGCACTGGATAGTTGTGCGCCACCTTTGGGTTGTACTCTGAATCAGTGTGTTGGTGAGATGTTGCTCACTACAGAAACAGAAGAAGTGTGCAAAGAACGCATCTCTGAGGAGGTTTTGACATTTTGCTTGTGCCTCGTTGTCAAGGCAACAGTGGTGTGAAGAGGAACTGCAGTTTTTGGGGATTTCTACTGTGCAGAGGACAACGTGTGTCTGCTGATTGTACCACATTGATCCAAGAGTTCCTCCCTCCAGACATCCCAATGCCAAAAAGAGTTTCCTTGATCCAACTGACTACAGCTGCAGAGGACAACGAATCACTGACTGTTCTCATTATGACAAGATCTTGAGACAGGCTTGTCTCAGACTGTTCAGACTCTGAAGAAATTATGCAATGATTTTATAGCATAACTGTGCAAGAGTTTTCCAGAGGGTGGTGCAGAACATTATGTTTAGTGTTTAAGAAAAGAGGCTGCTTGTTTAACGATGGTCTGGAATACTGAAAAGATTAAAGTTTAATATCCTTGTTTAGCATACAAGACATCTGATTATTGTCACACATAATAATTATTATTATTGATTCATTTGGAATATTAATTAAAAAGGCCGTTATCTGCAGGTTCACTTAGGAATGCCTTGCATGAACATTTGTCAGGCTTTGTGTTTCCTAGGGGCAGTACATTAATAAAGTGTATTGATAATTTGTTTGTTTAAACATCTGAAGAAAATTGTGCTGCGAACACAAGAAAACTTTGTTGCATTGTTTGACAACACCATGATGTCACTGATTAAAAACTCCAGCTGGTAGAATATCAAAGTGCACTACTATAGGACATGAGATCTGGAGACTGACTTAGACTTTGCAAAGACTGAATGAATGTGAATTGATTTGTCAATTCCTGACTGTTACAGTAACACTGACCCCCGACAAGGTGATTTTATTTTGGGATGCACACAATGCTTTTAGCAATGGATTTCTGACTATGCCATTGTTGAACCATTGTGAGACATGACGCATGAACTTTGTCTGACTCTGCATGATCCCTGCATGGCTTGATGACTATGTAGCTTGATTTTTAACATTGCTGATTCTTTTTGACAGGAGAACGTTTTTTTTTTCCTGTTTTAGGTGTTCCTGATGAGTCATAGGACTTTGAAATAACATTGTATGTGAAGATGGGTACTCTGAAGTGTCTTATTTGGGAAACATGGTCTCTATGGGTTGGAGGACAATGTTTCCAGGAGGGGTATAATGGGTTTATTGTTCAATTTAGTAATTTAATTTCAAGATGTATTTGATAATATTTTGTTTCCATCCCAGTTGAAATCTTTCATTATTTCTTCTGTGACACATTGGTTTCAGATTTCTTTGAATTCTTGTCACGTGAATCTTTTAACCCTCACATGATCCAGAGGGCAAATGAAACTTGTCGCCTAAAAAAACTTTTTCCCACATGGTCAAGCTCTCGATTGGGTTCTGCTAAGACGTATGATTAAATGTATTGTTCGAAGTTGAGATCTGATTGGTTTCAGCACCATGGCTGAACAATGTTGCAGGAGATGTTTGTTGTGTGTTTAGGAAATTGTGGGTAAGTAAAAACACAACACAAACAACATTTCATGGTTTCAAGAAGTTTAAAAATGATAGATAAGACTCTAAGACCTAGTGGTCGACTGTAGGCTGTTAACCCAGAATGCAAGTGCTATTTTCTACCCAGGTCAAAGCTGTCTTTCCCCTTGCAATCTTGAGGAGGGAAGATGGATCATTCTGAGGCAGACTGGATGTCAATGAAGGCAGCTGGATGACTTCCAGCTATTCTTCCACTGCTATTGTCTTATGGGTTTGGGTCAACACGAAGAACAAAACCCAAAACTTCTGAGATGATTTACAGCCAAGTATATTAGTAATCTCAACACTCCAGAGAACATATAGAAGATCCACCGTTAACTGTTCTTTTACTGAAGTCTCAGTTTTTCTGACTACAGTTCCGTCCAATTCAAATGGTAATGATGTTGCTTCAGATGTCATCAAGGGATTTTGCTATGAGATGGGACATTACAGCATGAAGGCTAAGATAGATATTCCATCTAAAGGCTACGCATGGAGATCGGAACGTGCACACCCTGAAGAAGTGTTTACTGGACAATATAACAGAAGTAGAAAGAGTGGACAACAGTTACATCTTGCTATAAGTGTTTTGGAAGATTTTTCATTATGTATAATCAAGTATTAATTGTATGTTGCTTTGTTATTAGGCTATGTATGTAAGTTTGTTAAACTTGAATGGGACAAATTGATTTTTTCCTCTTAAACATACTGAGGTTTTTAAATGATTTTCCATTTAAGTAGAGTAGGATTAGCGCAATTGTCTTTTCTTCCACTTTTTGTGTTATAATCAAAAAGGTGGTTTTTTGGCTATTGTGAGTAGGTACAGTACAGGTGACCTGTGACTTCTGCCTTGAGTAAAATGATTACCCATTGATAAATATTTTTCAGAAAGTCATTTTGGGCTTTCGAGGGCGGAACTCAGTAGGTTACTTGTAATAATAATCTTTTTTGATTAAGTGATCTTAATTAATAAAAGGAGGGAGTGTTATGGCAGAATGTTTAATACAGCGTATTTATGATATTCATTAATGATCACATGGTATTCCATATGATGTGTTACTGAGTTGGGTCACACACAGTTAGAGAGACAATGGTCGTTCTGAATTATCAATAGATGTATTCATTTTAAGTGAGCTGACACCGAGGGTATAGGAAGTTCAGAGAAGGCCTCAGGTTATAAAAACAGTTAACCTTTGTTAGTTAACTAATCCTAAGGATGTCATGAGATGATGACGTTTAAACATATACAGGTATAGCTTTCAGAGAGAAAAACATGTGACATTTGTGTGGTTGGCTGCATGATAAAATGTGTGTGCGTTAAACATGTTTGTGGAACATGTTCGTGTGTCATTTAGAAAAGTATATCTAGGCCTGTGTTTCTTCTGTTCTGGGGAGCATTTCCACGATTGGCTGCTGTGGCAGCAGTGTGATGTACTTCCCATTATTGTTTGTTTGTTGCAACAACTAAATAATAATTACTTATCAGCTATATCTGTGTTTGTGTTTTATTGATTCCTCTCTGTTTCATTCTTTCCTGTTGTGTTATGCTGGATCTCCAGAACACTACAGTGTTAGCATCAGTGTTAGCATCAGTGTTAGCATCAGCTACAGTGTTAGCAGCTACAGTGTTAGCAAAGCCCTGATCAACCAGACTGCATTCAGAAAACAAAGCGTTTTAAAAGAAGATTTTATCTACTATGAACCCTTCAGTGATATGATTGTTTTCTGGAGGTTTGGATGGTTTACGAGCCATTGTTCTCAGGTCTGAACCGTCTGAAGTTCAGGTCATTTGGTTTTATAGCTCTTATCAAACACAACAAAGGGCTATAAAGTCTCACCGGATTTATAAGGAATGGGTCGTGTTTTGCTCATGATGTTTAGATCATAAAGTTTAGCAGCAGTTATACACGTATCCTTAATGGGATCTAGAACCCTGTGGTACTGATTCAAGTCTTACTAAGATCTAGAACCCTGTGGTACTGATTCAAGTCTTACTAAGATCTAGAACCCTGTGGTACTGATTCAGTCTTACTAAGATCGAGAACCCTGTGGTACTGATTCAGTCTTACTAAGATCAAGAACCCTGTGGTACTGATTCAAGTCTTACTGAGATCAAGAACCCTGTGGTACTGATTCAAGTCTTACTGAGATCGAGAACCCTGTGGTACTGATTCAAGTCTTACTGAGATCGAGAACCCTGTGTACTGATTCAAGTCTTACTAAGATCGAGAACCCTGTGTACTGATTCAAGTCTTACTAAGATCAAGAACCCTGTGGTACTGATTCAAGTCTTACTAAGATCTAGAACCCTGTGGTACTGATTCAAGTCTTACTAAGATCAGAACCCTGTGGTACTGATTCAAGTCTTACTAAGATCTAGAACCCTGTGGTACTGATTCAAGTCTTACTGAGATCTAGAACCCTGTGGTACTGATTCAAGTCTTACTGAGATCTAGAACCCTGTGGTACTGATTCAAGTCTTACTGAGATCAAGAACCCTGTGGTACTGATTCAAGTCTTACTAAGATCTAGAACCCTGTTGTACTGATTCAAGTCTTACTAAGATCTAGAAACCCTGTGGTACTGATTCAAGTCTTACTAAGATCTAACCCTGTGGTACTGATTCAAGTCTTACTGAGATCAAGAACCCTGTGGTACTGATTCAAGTCTTACTAAGATCTAGAACCCTGTGGTACTGATTCAAGTCTTACTAAGATCTAGAACCCTGTGGTACTGATTCAAGTCTTACTAAGATCTAGAACCCTGTGGTACTGATTCAAGTCTTACTAAGATCTAGAACCCTGTGGTACTGATTCAAGTCTTACTGAGATCAAGAACCCTGTGGTACTGATTCAAGTCTTACTAAGATCGAGAACCCTGTGGTACTGATTCAAGTCTTACTGAGATCTAGAACCCTGTGGTACTGATTCAAGTCTTACTAAGATCTAGAACCCTGTGGTGATTCAAGTCTTACTAAGATCAAGAACCCTGTGGTACTGATTCAAGTCTTACTAAGATCAAGAACCCTAGGTACTGATTCAAGTCTTACTAGATCAAGAACCCTTGGTACTGATTCAAGTCTTACTAAGATCTAGAACCCTGTGGTACTGATTCAAGTCTTACTAAGATCAAGAAACCCTGTGGTACTGATTCAAGTCTTACTGAGATCAAGAACCCTGTGGTACTGATTCAAGTCTTACTAAGATCGAGAACCCTGTGGTACTGATTCAAGTCTTACTGAGATCAAGAACCCTGTGGTACTGATTCAAGTCTTACTGAGATCAAGAACCCTGTGGTACTGATTCAAGTCTTACTAAGATCTAGAACTCTTTGGTACTGACAGGTGTTTTGTAGAACTGAAGACGGATCCCTTCAGAGCACATCCCACGTAGCCCTCGGTGGCGTCGGGGTCGTGGAGGAAACCGGACCTCCAGGGGGATCGCCCCGTCTTCCCCGAGGTCCAGCGTCTGCAGCTTCCTGTGGCTGGTCCAGTCCCAGATGTGGAGCGAGCTGCCGTACAGTCCTGAGAACCACAACAAGGAAGTCCTGTGAGCGAGGTTCTGGTTCTGTCCAGAGGGGCAACACTGAGCTGGAAGTCTAGCAGAACTCCCTGTGTTACAGACTGGGAAACAGATCCCATAGAAGTAATATAATATCCTGCTTTATATTGTGTTACTGTACACTGCAATTCAACATGTATATTTTCTTCTTTTTTTTTAATGCCATTTTGGATTGTTTGTTTCTAGTCTTTGATTTTAAAATGTACAATTCCATGTCTTTTTATGCTCCCAAATTGGGATCAATAAAGTACTTCTTATCTTACCAACTGGAAGTGTCCTGGAAAAGGAACTCAGAACCCAGACGCACTAATTGAGTCTTAGTTGGGTCCGATCAAAGAACCCTGTGCTGCTGACAGGTCTCAGGAACCGCGGTTACACACAGAGCCGATGCAGAGACGCCACCAGAGGACCATGTGCTCTGCAAGCTGCTGCTGACTCACCCTCTTTGACGTGGTCCGGGTTGAACCCATTGGCCAGAGCTTTGGGCGCCCCCCACTCGGTGCTGATCATCACGTTGTGTCGCGGCTGGTACCAGAAGTCGTATCCAAACGGTGCCGCTTCCCCCGGGTGCTCCCAGTTTCCCGACCACCTCGAACGTCTCACCGTCCAGCAGCACGAAGCCCCCTGAGAGGAGGACAGGTAAAAACAGAACGGGGTCTTCAGATGTAAAAGTGTTTGAAAGAGATGTAAATAAAGAGCCTACAGTTGAGGGCAGATAGGAGGCACACAGATCTCTGAGGCGTTATCTATTTGTATTGCAGATGGTGCGTTCACTGTCTGTCTTTATGATGGATATATCCATAAAGCCTATCAGCAGTCGGGGTCTTCAGCTGATAAAGGGTCTCAGTGAGAGGGGTTGGGCTGTTTGTAGTGAGGGTGTCTGCAGGGGGTCTCACCCTTGCCGTTGCCCCCTGGTTCTCCCATGCAGCTGATCATGATCTGCCCGTTGCCCAGGCAGTGGGTGGTGTGAGGGTTGGCCAGCCGCACTTCCAGAACAGATCACGGGCTCCACCATCTGAGGAGCAAACACACCACCAATCAGCAGGAAGAACGTCAGACCTGACCTTCAGACTGACAGGAGGTCCACTCTCTGATCCTTTAGAAGTCTAGGAGGAAATGTTCCTCCTTCTCTCTCAATGGGATTCCTCCATGTGATTTTGGATTATGTCAAACAAACGTTTCTGATACTCATTCAGACTCTTGTTAGCAACCTCCGTTTTTAAACTCACCAGTGGGGTATTTAGTGAAGTATTTTAGGTGGTAGAACAAAGCGTTAAGTCTCCTCAGCTTGAGTTAACCTCAGACCAGAGGCCTGTACTACGAAGCCAGAGGCCTGTACTACGAAGCCAGAGGCCTGTACTACGAAGCCGGTTCAACATAACCTGGATATGTTTGAGTTAGCCGGTTAGCCCAATCCAAAACATACGCACTCTCGCTAAGCTGTCCTACGACGCTGGTTATCAAGTGGATCGCTCAAGCCAGCCGTGTCCTATCTAGTTAGGTGCGCGTTCACATGAAGGGGTGGTATCTGGAGCATTCGACCAATCACAAACATGGACAAGCGTACTGACAGCGCAGCGTCATACTTCCTGAATGAAAAGTGAACTTTAATATTAGTCAAATATGAAGAAGTTAAACTTTAAACATCCATGACTTAAACACTTTCTCCAGGATCAAAGCCACATAGCTGCACCTGCAAGGTGAATACAGCTGGTAACAGAAAAAGTGTTTGAATGCGTACATTAACAGTTTATGATATCACTGCCCCGTCTAAGACACCATCTGACTTTAATTACATTTGACTCCAGTGTTTCATCACCTAATGTGTTGCTTAAAATAATACTTCTGCATCCAGTATGTGACACTGTGAGTGTTGCACGGCCAGATACGGCTCAGCTGACTCAGATAAGGAGATATTGATACATTATGATGTGATATGATATGAATGATAATGGGACACATCTACGTCTGCACTCACAGTGCCGCGGACTGTACGTAATGTTACTCTGATCGGTTACTTATGTTGTGGCAGATATTTAAGTAAGCTTTCTTAACGCTAATGTTATAATAGTCAGATTGCTCTGAAGATGGGAGGGGATATTCTATTAATGTTCACGTTCACACAGTCAGGTGATTTTTGCCGCCGTCTTTCCTGCAACGGCAGTTTTTCTGTATTTCCTCTATCCTGTAATATGACTTGATCTCTTTAAACTCCGCACACGAGCTCTGATTGGTCAGCAGGCGGTGCTTTGACTGAGTTGATCTCTTAGCCTGCACCTAACCTGCTCCGGACCAGGTTAGCCGCTCAGCATCAGTTACCATGGAGATCTAGCCCCTAAAAAGAGAACCAGCGTCGTAGGACCAGAAACCCAGAGTTTTCCCTGAAGTCAGCTAAGAGAACATCCGGCTTCGTAGTACAGGCCTCTGATTTCAGGTAACAACAAAACACATTCAGAGAACCATTGACCTCCAGACCAGGAGACAGGAAGTGATGCTGACTCATGCCAGGGTTGTAGGACTCATTCCTGCACAACTTTAAACTCAATTCTGAGTCCCACAGAGGTTCATGGAAAGGTTTTCAGAAAGTAAATCTGCTCCGGACACCAGGGAGTTTTGTGAGGGATTGAGCTGCAGCTGCTGGAGTGCTACAGCTCACTGACTCCCAGGAATCCTTCAGATATAAATCACAAGGCGAGGATAAACACAGCGCTGGTGTTTTACAAGTCCTTGTGAAGTGACTGAATGTGAACTCTTTGCCCGCTTTCAGAGGAAACCTGAATTGATTTCGATGAAAACACGTCCTGCAGGATCTGGCTGGATCCGGATCACAGGGTCAATGTGTGGTCAGGGTCTGATTGTGAAACCAGGAATCGGCCCTGATAAATAATCTCCCAGCTGTGTCTCTGGCAGCGTGTCCTCACTCTGAGTTCAAGTCCTCTAAGGAGGATTAATCATTACACCATGACTCAGCACATTTCCATCAGGCTGCACACACACTCCAGATCACATGCTCTGGACGAGGCCTGTCCAATATGTGAAGATTTAAACAGCAGCTGGGAGACTTCAACATCTGAACTGAGCGACCTCTTCTTTCCTCCTCCTCCTCCATTTCATCTCCAGTTAGACATTTGTAAGTTCTTCTTCTAACGTTGAGCTAAAGAGCACTCCTTTAATAACTTCTCACTGACTCCAGACATGTTAGATACCCTAAAAACTGTCGAGCTTCAGATCGATTTGCACAACCCCACGTGTTTCCATTGTGTCTGCTGACTGTCCATGCTCTATCAAGTGTCTGAGAAGAAATACAGTGAGCAATGGCGATTCTAGAGTGTGTGGGGGCCCTAGGCAAACATTCACTGGGGCCCCTCCAACCAGCTTTTCACCCCCCCCCCCCCCCCCCCCCGGAGCGGAGCAAGGCAACGAAACTTAAGATAACAAGCAGCCTTTTACGGCGCGCTATGCATGAGGCCCCTCGAGGGGCTTTCCCGACATGTCGTTGCAGTAAATTAAAGGGTGTTTCATGTTGTCGTTGCTGTGGACCTTCTTAATCTACCTTCTTTGGGGGGCCCCCTTCTGGTCCCTGACAGTGAGATGAATGAACCCTCAGCGGGGGTCACTTCCTGTCCAGGTCGCGTCTGTTGTTTTCCCAACTCAGTTTAGATTGAACCACTTCCACATCAGCGTTCCACATGGCTCCATCAGGTCTCTACGAGCCCTCAAAGCTGACAGACCGCCTCAGTCCGGCTCTCACCTGCAGGACCCTCAGGCCAGCTCTCACCTGCAGGACCTCAGGCCGGCTCTAACCTGCAGGACCCTCAGTCCGGCTCTAACCTGCAGGACCCTCAGTCCGGCTCTAACCTGCAGGACCCTCAGGCCGGCTCTAACCTGCAGGACCCTCAGGCCGGCTCTAACCTGCAGGACCCTCAGGCCGGCTCTAACCTGCAGGACCCTCAGGCCGGCTCTCACCTGCAGGACCCTCAGGCCGGCTCTCACCTGCAGGACCCTCAGGCCGGCTCTCACCTGCAGGACCCTCAGGCCGGCTCTAACCTGCAGGACCCTCAGGCCGGCTCTAACCTGCAGGACCCTCAGGCCGGCTCTAACCTGCAGGACCCTCAGGCCGGCTCTCACCTGCAGGACCCTCAGTCCGGCTCTAACCTGCAGGACCCTCAGGCCGGCTCTAACCTGCAGGACCCTCAGGCCGGCTCTCACCTGCAGGACCCTCAGGCCGGCTCTAACCTGCAGGACCCTCAGGCCGGCTCTAACCTGCAGGACCTCAGGCCGGCTCTAACCTGCAGGACCCTCAGGCCGGCTCTCACCTGCAGGACCCTCAGGCCGGCTCTCACCTGCAGGACCCTCAGGCCGGCTCTCACCTGCAGGACCCTCAGGCCGGCTCTAACCTGCAGGACCCTCAGGCCGGCTCTAACCTGCAGGACCCTCAGGCCGGCTCTAACCTGCAGGACCCTCAGTCCGGCTCTAACCTGCAGGACCCTCAGGCCGGCTCTAACCTGCAGGACCCTCAGGCCGGCTCTAACCTGCAGGACCCTCAGGCCGGCTCTCACCTGCAGGACCCTCAGGCCGGCTCTAACCTGCAGGACCCTCAGGCCGGCTCTAACCTGCAGGACCCTCAGGCCGGCTCTCACCTGCAGGACCCTCAGGCCGGCTCTCACCTGCAGGACCCTCAGGCCGGCTCTCACCTGCAGGACCCTCAGGCCGGCTCTAACCTGCAGGACCCTCAGGCCGGCTCTAACCTGCAGGACCCTCAGGCCGGCTCTCACCTGCAGGACCCTCAGGCCGGCTCTAACCTGCAGGACCCTCAGGCCGGCTCTCACCTGCAGGACCCTCAGTCCGGCTCTAACCTGCAGGACCCTCAGGCCGGCTCTAACCTGCAGGACCCTCAGGCCGGCTCTCACCTGCAGGACCCTCAGGCCGGCTCTCACCTGCAGGACCCTCAGGCCGGCTCTAACCTGCAGGACCCTCAGGCCGGCTCTAACCTGCAGGACCCTCAGGCCGGCTCTAACCTGCAGGACCCTCAGGCCGGCTCTCACCTGCAGGACCCTCAGGCCGGCTCTCACCTGCAGGACCCTCAGGCCGGCTCTCACCTGCAGGACCCTCAGGCCGGCTCTAACCTGCAGGACCCTCAGGCCGGCTCTAACCTGCAGGACCCTCAGGCCGGCTCTAACCTGCAGGACCCTCAGGCCGGCTCTAACCTGCAGGACCTGGGATCTCCCTTCATGTGAAAAGCGTTTCTCATCTGCTCCGAGAAAGAGTCGAAGCGACTGAAGCTGTGAAGTCAGTTCTGTGACGCTGCGTCATTCTTCATCACGAGCAGAGGCAGAAGTACACACATCCTGTACTCAAGTAGAAGTACACACATCCTGTACTCAAGTAGAAGTACACACATCCTGTACTTAAGTAGAAGTACACACATCCTGTACTCAAGTAGAAGTACACACATCCTGTACTCAAGTAGAAGTACACACATCCTGTACTCAAGTAGAAGTACAGATATTCGTGTTTAAAAATACTCTGGTGAAAGTAGAAGTACTGACTAAACTTCTTTACTCAAGTAAAAGTAAAGAGGGCTCTGAAATGTACTTCAGTAAAAAGTACCCATAACTAGCAGCTGTTTTAAAGAGTACCTGACCTCCCTTTATATTAATAGAACAATAATGTCATTGTTAGCTAATGAATGTTTCCATGCTGAACAACGGCAACATGACAACGTTTTCATTGGTCCCTCTTCTTTAGAGAAGACCAGGAAATGATGGATACACGGATCGTGTTCAAATCAATAGGCACGCAATGACTCTAAATAATAATGATCACGCCACCAAACACACATTCAAACTAAAGGAACCAGCCTGTTGGGAAATGTGGCAAGTAGAAAGTACAGGTATTTGGGTTCAACATGTAAGAAGTAGAAAGTACAGGTATTTGTGTTCAACATGTAAGAAGTAGAAAGTACAGGTATTTGGTTCAACATGTAAGAAGTAGAAAGTACAGGTATTTGTGTTCAACATGTAAGAAGTAGAAAGTACAGGTATTTGGGTTCAACATGTAAGAAGTAGAAAGTACAGGTATTTGGGTTCAACATGTAAGAAGTAGAAAGTACAGGTATTTGAGTTCAACATGTAAGAAGTAGAAAGTACAGGTATTTGTGTTCAACATGTAAGAAGTAGAAAGTACAGGTATTTGGGTTCAACATGTAAGAAGTAGAAAGTACAGGTATTTGGGTTCAACATGTAAGAAGTAGAAAGTACAGGTATTTGAGTTCAACATGTAAGAAGTAGAAAGTACAGGTATTTGGGTTCAACATGTAAGAAGTAGAAAGTACAGGTATTTGTGTTCAACATGTAAGAAGTAGAAAGTACAGGTATTTGTGTTCAACATGTAAGAAGTAGAAAGTACAGGTATTTGGGTTCAACATGTAAGAAGTAGAAAGTTCAGGTATTTGGGTTCAACATGTAAGAAGTAGAAAGTACAGGTATTTGGGTTCAACATGTAAGAAGTAGAAAGTACAGGTATTTGTGTTCAACATGTAAGAAGTAGAAAGTACAGGTATTTGGGTTCAACATGTGAGAAGTAGAAAGTACAGGTATTTGTGTTCAACATGTAAGAAGTAGAAAGTACAGGTATTTGTGTTCAACATGTAAGAAGTAGAAAGTACAGGTATTTGTGTTCAACATGTAAGAAGTAGAAAGTACAGGTATTTGTGTTCAACATGTAAGAAGTAGAAAGTACAGGTATTGTGTTCAACATGTAAGAAGTAGAAAGTACAGGTATTTGTGTTCAACATGTGAGAAGTAGAAAGTACAGGTATTTGTGTTCAACATGTAAGAAGTAGAAAGTACAGGTATTGTGTTCAACATGTAAGAAGTAGAAAGTACAGGTATTTGTGTTCAACATGTAAGAAGTAGAAAGTACAGGTATTTGTGTTCAACATGTAAGAAGTAGAAAGTACAGGTATTTGTGTTCAACATGTGAGAAGTAGAAAGTACAGGTATTTGTGTTCAACATGTAAGAAGTAGAAAGTACAGGTATTTGTGTTCAACATGTAAGAAGTAGAAAGTACAGGTATTTGTGTTCAACATGTAAGAAGTAGAAAGTACAGGTATTTGTGTTCAACATGTAAGAAGTAGAAAGTACAGGTATTTGGGTTCAACATGTAAGAAGTAGAAAGTACAGGTATTTGTGTTCAACATGTAAGAAGTAAAAGTAAAAAGTGGTCAGAAAAAGAAGTAGTGGAGTAAAGTACTGATACCAGAAACATGTACTTAACAAAGTACAGTAACAAAGTATTTGTACTCAAATACTTCCCACTCTGGTCAGGAGGAAGTGGGCGGGGCTAAAGGACACGGGTCCGGCTCGGTTCACCTTGTGCATCTGTGGCGCTCGGGGGTTTGTCCCCACGTCCACCACGTAGATCCTGGAGGAGATGAGCGACGGCAGGATCAGACGGTTCCTCTTCTTGGAGGCGTCTCCGAAGCAGCTGCTGCAGGCGTTCCAGCCCGAGTGGTGCAGCTCGTCCCGAAGGTTAGGCATCGGCAGGCGGTGGATCACCTGAGAGAGGACAGAGACACCTGATCACCTGAGAGAGGACAGGACACCTGATCACCTGAGAGAGACACTACTGATCACCTGAGAGAGGACACACTACTGATCACCTGAGAGAGACACTACTGATCACCTGAGAGAGGACAGAGACACTACTGATCACCTGAGAGAGGACACACTACTGATCACCTGAGAGAGGACACACTACCTGAGAGGACACACACTGTGAGAGGACAGGTATATGGATATGTGATAATGGTGATCCAGATCAGATCACGCTGAAGGCTCTTTGAGCAGCTTTCTCTCTTGACTGTTGATGTTACATGTTTGTTTCTCATGTGTCTTGATGTTTTGTCTGTTGATGTTACACATGGACACTCTGATTCTGATTCTGACTCTGACTCTGACTCTGACTCTGATTCTGATTCTGACTCTGATTCTGATTCTGACTCTGACTCTGATTCTGACTCTGATTCTGATTCTGATTCTGATTCTGACTCTGACTCTGATTCTGACTCTGATTCTGATTCTGACTCTGACTCTGATTCTGACTCTGACTCTGATTCTGATTCTGACTCTGATTCTGACTCTGACTCTGATTCTGATTCTGACTCTGATTCTGACTCTGATTCTGACTCTGATTCTGACTCTGACTCTGATTCTGATTCTGACTCTGATTCTGACTCTGATTCTGACTCTGATTCTGACTCTGACTCTGATTCTGACTCTGACTCTGATTCTGATTCTGACTCTGATTCTGACTCTGATTCTGACTCTGATTCTGACTCTGACTCTGATTCTGACTCTGATTCTGATTCTGACTCTGACTCTGATTCTGATCTGACTCTGACTCTGATTCTGATTCTGATTCTGATTCTGACTCTGATTCTGACTCTGATTCTGACTCTGACTCTGATTCTGATTCTGACTCTGACTCTGATTCTGACTCTGATTCTGATTCTGACTCTGATTCTGACTCTGATTCTGACTCTGACTCTGACTCTGATTCTGACTCTGACTCTGATTCTGACTCTGACTCTGACTCTGACTCTGACTCTGATTCTGACTCTGACTCTGATTCTGATTCTGACTCTGACTCTGACTCTGACTCTGACTCTGATTCTGATTCTGACTCTGATTCTGACTCTGACTCTGATTCTGACTCTGATTCTGATTCTGACTCTGACTCTGATTCTGACTCTGATTCTGATTCTGATTCTGACTCTGATTCTGACTCTGATTCTGACTCTGACTCTGATTCTGACTCTGACTCTGATTCTGATTCTGACTCTGACTCTGATTCTGACTCTGACTCTGATTCTGACTCTGATTCTGACTCTGATTCTGACTCTGATTCTGACTCTGACTCTGATTCTGATTCTGACTCTGATTCTGACTCTGATTCTGACTCTGACTCTGATTCTGACTCTGACTCTGATTCTGACTCTGATTCTGACTCTGATTCTGACTCTGATTCTGACTCTGACTCTGATTCTGACTCTGATTCTGACTCTGACTCTGATTCTGACTCTGACTCTGACTCTGACTCTGATTCTGATTCTGACTCTGATTCTGACTCTGACTCTGATTCTGACTCTGATTCTGACTCTGATTCTGACTCTGACTCTGATTCTGACTCTGATTCTGATTCTGACTCTGATTCTGACTCTGATTCTGACTCTGACTCTGACTCTGACTCTGATTCTGACTCTGACTCTGATTCTGACTCTGACTCTGACTCTGATTCTGACTCTGACTCTGACTCTGATTCTGACTCTGACTCTGATTCTGACTCTGATTCTGATTCTGACTCTGACTCTAATTCTGACTCTGACTCTGATTCTGATTCTGATTCTGACTCTGACTCTGACTCTGACTCTGACTCTGATTCTGACTCTGACTCTGATTCTGATTCTGACTCTGATTCTGATTCTGATTCTGATTCTGACTCTGACTCTGACTCTGATTCTGATTCTGACTCTGACTCTGATTCTGACTCTGACTCTGATTCTGATTCTGATTCTGACATTTTTGAAAAAGTCAGACATTTTAGAAAAAGTCAGAATTTTAGAAAGTGCCCTCGGCTCCCTCCGCCGCCACACCTGCACACACTGGAGATCACTATCCCGTCGGGGGTCCCCAGTCTCTGGCACAGTTATTTTGGGAGTCGCGGGCTGAAAAGTCTCACCATACTTAATCCTAGACAGTAGCACATGGTATATATTGTACGACTTTGTAATTTTTTAATGTTGATATGTATTCGCTCATAGCCTACTGTGCCTTTCACGCAGACAATAAAAGTGCATTTTGAAATGACAAATAGGTTTATGTTTCAAGTTTATTTGCATTAAAACGTGTTTTTAAACCCTTCTGTTCAAAGTTGATATTTTGTTTCTTAAAAGATTAAATCTTTAAAAACATGCTGTTTGCCATTTTTAAAGTTTGATGGAAGAAATTAAAATATAGGTCACTGACGTGGAGCTTTAGGCCTGCAATGCTTTCAAAAAAAAGTTTTAGTTTCAGTTTTGAGTGAATATGGATGTTAAATTCACAAATGAGTGAATAATCTTGGAACAGGATCTTGAGCCATGATGTTTTTAAAGTACAGAAACATTCAGAATGCATGACGATTCCTTCAAAGGTTTTGTAATGGACCCCTAGTACTCTTAATCTATAAAGTAATAATACATGTGAATGATTGAGCTCATTAGTGGCCTGACTGGCCCTCCTACTCTGGTCTAAAGAAAGTCAATGATCATTGTGAAGGGGTGTCCAGTCCATATCAATAGCATACCAAACTACAGGCTCATGTTTTCATGTTATAGTAGGCCTACCTTACATGAACCTGTTTGAAACCTTAATGACCCCATGATGTGATTATTTATATCTTAAAACCTGTAACAACTATATTTAGATAAATATTATCTATATATCATAAATATCTACATTTATATCTAACATAATTAATAGATCTCATTATTACCTATTTTATATGTACTCAAAAATAAGTTTACTAAGCCCCCTTTTTGTTTTAATTTATTAATGAGACAAATGATTTGTGCTTAAAGTCATATACTGTTGTGTCTCAAACGGATAGACTAGGTTATTAATTTATTTGCCAAATAGTTGCTTAAAATGCTACAATAACATTTGCAATTCGTTTTTAATCTGCCATGTACGATCTCTCAGCCACCGTAGTATCGTGTAGGGGGCGTGTCATGTACCGTCGTGTAGGGGGCGTGTCGTGTACCGTCTTGCTGCGGCTGCAGCTAGACCATATTGGACATTTTAGAAAAGTCAGATTTTTTTGTAAAAGTCAGACATTTTAGAAAAAGTCAGACATTTTAGAAAAAGTCAGATTTTTTGAAAAAGTCAGAATTTTTCTAAAAAGTCAGAATTTTGAGATTTTGAGAAAAAGTCAGAATTTGTGGAAAGTCAGAATTTTTTTGAAAAAGTCAAGAATTGTTACCTTACAGTAGGTGGGTGACTTCGGGTCAACATCAACGGTGGCCAGGTAATCTGGTTTCAGGATGCCGGTGTTACAGTAAATACAGGGGAGATAAACGATCTCCTCCCGAGGACCTGCAGCAGGAAACACAACCAAGTCTGTTTTATAGAGAAATATCTAAAAACCTCCTAAAAGCTGCATCGTCTATTATACCCAGCAGGGGCGACTGTATAGAAGTCTATGAGGAAATGTTCCTACTTCTCTCTTGATTACCTCAGATTGTATAGAAGTCTATAGAGGCTTCTCAATTCTTACATTTCCCCTCCTCGACACCCTCCTCGACTCCTATCCTCGTGAGTTAGTCCCGCCCACAGGAGATGCGAGCGGAGGAGTCGAGGAGGGGAGCCGAGGAGAGAGGATGCGAGCGGAGGAGTCGAGGAGGGGAGCCAAGGAGAGAGGAGGGGAGCCGAGGAGAGAGGAGGGGAACCGAGGAGAGAGGAGGGGAGCCGAGGAGAGAGGAGGGGAACCGAGGAGAGAGGAGGGGAAGCAGCAGGCGGTTAGAGAAATGAGAACTCCTCTCCTCTGAGCGGTCATTTTAAAGAGACGTCCATTAATGATGACAGGAGGCACAGCAGCCCTCTGTCTGATGGACAGATGTGTTCATGACCACTTCTATATTTACTTTGATTCATTCACAGTGCGGTATAATGAGACAATAACAGGCTACAGATGCGGACATACACACACACATATATTTATATAAATACACCTACACACTGTACCACACACAGCTCCTAAAGCATAATCAGGCTACAGCCGTTGTGTATTTTATTATGTGAAGCACTAAATGGTCTTGGTGCTTTCTGCACGGACCTCACAGCTGTTCTCTCTGGAAACATCGCGTCTGATTCAAGCAGTTACTAAAATAATATCCAGGGGATGCATGCAGAGCTGTGATTGGCTGAGATCAGTCCGACCGTGCGTCACGACTCCACCGTTCCCGGAAATGCATCCTGGAGGAGCCGTGGAGGACCGTGGAGGACCCATCAGTGTCTCCTCGGTTAGAGCTCCTCCAGAGAGCCTCCTCTCTCCTCTCTCCTCTCTCCTCTCTCCTCTCTCCTCTCTCCTCGGTTAGAGCTCCTCCAGAGAGCCTCCTCCACGCTCCATCCTCGGTCCTCGATGTGCATTTAGAGAAATGAGATGTCCTTCAACATGGCGCGCTGAAATACATTTCCGGGTCACTACCGGAGGACCGAGGAGTCGAGGAGACGAGGAGGGGAAATGTAAGAATTGAGAAGCCTCTTATGAGTAAATGTCTCACCCTTCATGGCGTCCAATGGGCTGCTGTAACCCGGTCCACATCCTTTACATCCGGCTGAAACACAACAACACCTGTTAACATCGTGCTAACAGACCTAGCACGTTAGCTCACCTGACGTCGCTCATATCTCTCTATTGTCTCTGATGTTAGTATGTTTTTAATATTATTTCACAACTCTCAACATTAAAGTAAACACACTGTCAGTGGTGATCCGTCAGGGCCTTCAAGGTATTCAGAGAATACCCTGGAACACTCAGATAAAACAAACAAAAAACAAGGCCCGCCTTAAATGGAGCGCGATTTCCACCAAAGATTTTGGAAATTGGTCCGTGCGCAAAGCATTGTGGGGATTTTAAGACCGCGGAGGATACACATGTGCAGCCTCGAAATTTCTCGCTACGAAGTACGCCGGGCTCGGTAGATTTCCAAGGATCCTGGACATTGGAACAGTCCTTCGGCGGCACTCGATGACGTAGCATGCTTGAAATAGTGGCTCTGAAGCAGCTTTACTCGAGATTGAGAAACACCCAGTGATGGGCCAGAGAGCCAGGATGTAGAGCAGCGATCATTCTGACCCACAATCCTTTGCACCGCTGATATAAGAGGTCAAGGTTTAATGCGAGAGTAGTACACACTCAATGAGTTTGGAATGCAGCCCGTGTGTGTGCACAAAACATTTCCGGTTGCGCGCACACACACACACACACACACACACACACACACACACACACACACACACACACACACACACACACAGTTTGTTTAAAATGTCCTGAACACATTCATATCAGCAGAGACTCTGAGATAATCCAACATACTCTTATATAAACTCATTCACATTTAGAGCAGCCGGTCTGAATGTGAATGAGCCTCAGAGAGAGAGCTGCTCTCTTTGTCCTGCAGTCTCTCACACACACACACACACACACACACACACACACACACACACACACCCACACAACACACACACACACACACACACACACACCACACACACACACACACACACACACACACACACACAGTCATGAGGACAGAGTCTGTTTACTTTAATGTAAATAGTTTTGCAGGTATATGAAATATTTACCCCAACAACATGTTAACAGCACACACGCACACACGCACCACACACACACACACACACACACACACACACACACACACACACACACACACACACACACACACACACACACACACACACACACACACACACAGTCATGAGGACAGAGTCTGTTTACTTTAATGTAAATAGTTTTGCAGGTATATGAAATATTTACCCCAACAACATGTTAACAGCACACACGCACACACGCACACACACACACGCACACACGCACACACACACACGCGCACACGCACACACACACACGCACGCACGCACGCGCACACACGCACGCACGCACGCACACGCGCACACGCACACACGCACACACACGCACGCACACGCACTGCTCACCCATGCTGCTGCTCTGAGGTTCTCTGAGGTCCTCTGAGGTTCTACTCTGACAGCTCTCTGGAACTCTGGAAGAGGGAAACACCCACAGCCAATCAGAGCAGAGGGGGCGTGGCTTAACCACAGCATGTTAACCCTGCTGATCCCGGACCTCCTTTCCTCCTGAGTCTCTCTGTGTCTCTCCCTTTACTTTGATCGCTCTCTCTTATTGTTCTTGTTTGTCTGGTTTCAGGTTTTAAGAATTGGTTAGTGAGTCCTCTCTGTTTTGATGAGTGAGTGTAGCTGTCAGAGTGAGCCTCATGTAGCTGTCTGAGTGAGCCTCGTGTATCAACAGATCTCATGTTTTCAGAATGGCCTTTAAAGGGTTAAAATCCTGAAAATTATTAAATATTTGGTTTTTCTGATCAGGGCTGAAGTTGCTTTAAAGATTGAACCTCGAATGACTTGATTTGGACGGGTGTTGCTGAGGACGCTGAATCCATCTCTGACCTTTTCAGGGTCAGAGGTGATATCTGTCCTCTCTGGGGACGCACTCTGACCTCCGGGGTCAGAGGTGATCTCTGTCCTCTCTGGGGACGGACTCTGATCTCTGGGGTCAGAAGGTGATCTCTGTCCTCTCTGGGGACGGACTCTGATCTCCGGGGTCAGAAGGTGATATCTGTCCTCTCTGGGGACGCACTCTGACCTCCGGGGTCAGAAGGTGATCTCTGTCCTCTCTGGGGATGGACTCTGATCTCCGGGGTCAGAGGTGATCTCTGTCCTCTCTGGGGACGGACTCTGACCTCCGGGGTCAGAAGGTGATCTCTGTCCTCTCTGGGGACGGACTCTGACCTCCGGGGTCAGGGTTCAGACCGCTGGGTAAAGAGAGGAACTTTATTATCCTGTGGATATTCATCTGAACCCTAACCCTAACCTTAACCCTAACCCTAACCTAACCCTAACCCTAACCTAACCCTAACCCTAACCTAACCCTAACCCTAACCCTAACCTAACCCTAACCCTAACCTAACCCTAACCCTAACCCTAACCTAACCCTAACCTAACCTAACCCTAACCCTAACCTAACCCTAACCCTAACCTAACCCTAACCCTAACCTAACCCTAACCCTAACCTAACCCTAACCCTAACCCTAACCTAACCCTAACCCTAACCTAACCCTAACCCTAACCCTAACCTAACCCTAACCTAACCCTAACCCTAACCCTAACCTAACCCTAACCCTAACCTAACCCTAACCCTAACCCTAACCTAACCCTAACCTAACCTAACCCTAACCTAACCCTAACCCAGTGGTTCTCAAACATTTTCTGTCATTCCCCTTTGAACAGGTGGGCCTTTTCAAGCCCCACCTGTTCCTCATCGCTCCAATAAAATGGTAGGCCAAGCTTAAAATTGTCAAATGTATCGTTCTATAACAGGGGTCTCCAACCTTTTTTAGGATGAGAGCTAAAATAAAACAAGTCGTGAGCTACTTTTCAGTGTTTACTAAAAGAAAATGTATGCAATTAAATTATTTTAACCTGTTTTATTTGGGGGTGGACCTCACCTCCCCTAGGGGGGTCCGGGGGCATGCACCCCCGGGAAGATGTTTTTTTAAATGTTGTAGTGAAATGCATCAATCTGGTGCACTTTGAGCACAGCATGAATTGATGGAAACAGCTCTCAACACTCAGATGAGAGGGAGATGTATACTTTTTAATGATCCAAACATCTTTAGAATATGATCACAACCAATAACAAATCATTCAAACTGGTTTATTCTTATCTTATGTTACCTAGTTAGCATTCTTTCTTTTTATTTATGCATATTTTACTAATATCACCCCTTTTAAACTGTTCTTTTTTTTTTTTACTGTCCTACAGTACACATTGGAATGATTTCTTACTTTTTTTTTACAACTAGGCTATATTAAATAGATAAACACATTGCTTTTCTTCCCGACTGCAACGCTGTTGTGTTGTTGTGTGAGAGATTTTACACATGTCTGTAAATGATTTTGGTTTCAGATGTGTGTGTGTGAGCAGGCTCGGATTGGCCATCGGGAGATTCGGGACTTTTCCCGGTGGCCCGCTGCCGTTGGTGGGCTGCTGCTGTCGGTGGGCTGCTGCCGTTGGTGGGCTGCTGCTGTCGGTGGGCTGCTGCCGTTGGCATAGGCGTGGACTTTCACAGCGCCGCTGCGCTGGTACCGCATCCGCCGCCGCAAACACCCGCCGTTGCGAGGCTCCGGCGCTGTGAAAGTCCACCGCCGTTGCGAGTCTCCGGCTGTAACAGTCCACTACCCCCTAAAGGACCCAGGTTCGATTCCAGCCTGAGGTCCAAAAATGTATTTAAAAAAAAAAAAAAAAAAAAAAAAATCTCCCGTTCATTGCGTCCATTCGCGACCCACCTATCACATCTCTGCGCCCCACCAGTGGGGCGCGCCCCACACTTTGAGAAACACTGCCCTAACCTAACCCTAACCCTAACCTAACCCTAACCTAACCTAACCCTAACCTAACCTAACCCTAACCTAACCCTAACCCTAACCCTAACCTAACCCTAACCTAACCCTAACCTAACCTAACCCTAACCTAACCTAACCCTAACCTAACCCTAACCCTAACCCTAACCTAACCTAACCCTAACCTAACCCTAACCTAACCTAACCCTAACCTAACCCTAACCTAACCTAACCCTAACCTAACCCTAACCTAACCTAACCCTAACCTAACCCTAACCTAACCTAACCTAACCACCGCCTGGAACTCGGGAAAGGAGACACCAACAGCCATCCTACCTGCAGAAAGAGATTTGCAAAGACTTCCAAACAAAACTAAAACCCGGAACGTCTTCACCAGGCCTATCTACAACCTACCCAGGTAAGAGCCCATACAGTTTTAATGTTCAAATCCAGAACCCAGTATGTGCAGTTGAGTGGACGTGGAGAGTATGCACAGCCAACACACACTGATATTAACTACACACGTAGAACACCATATCAGCCACTGGAACCAGCCACCAGAAAGCTCACAAAACACTACTTCACACTCATCCAGGCCACACATCATAAATACACCACAGACCAAGCCATTGCCACACATATCTTCCCCCCAGGCATGCTCAGACAAGTCATCAGACTCTCTGCATTCATCAGACCATCTACCCCAACTGAGTACACACACGCACAGATACATGCCAACACTATAAACTGGATGCATACGAACATGATCATACTGCAACAACATTACAAAAACACACTACATACACCCACACCCTCCCCATTTAACCTTTTAGCTTTCCAGATCGCAACAGGGTGGGCCAGAAAACGCTATGGCCCCAGGCTGACCCAGGAAACTGTAACCACGGTACAAAATTCTTTGAACTCCTCCCCCTCTCACCTCCCCACCCTTCTCCGTATCCTAAGACCCCCCACCCCATCCCCTACCCTGACCCTAAGTCATTCTGCCCTACTCAGGGCTCCTACTCTAACCTTGTCTTCAACCCCAAACCCCTCCAGGCCTCTCAGCAATCATTGAGAGAGCCTCCCCTTCCCCCTTATCCTAAGCCTAAAGGACACAGGTCTCCTCAACAGTCTTTGTGGAGCCCTCCCCTTCTCCCTAGCCCTAAACTTAAGGACCCCTCCCTCCTTACTCCCATCCAGGAGTCTCCCCCCCTCCCCTCTCCACCCCTTCCCTCCCCTCCCCTCCCATCCCTTCCTCAGCCCACTAGAAAGACACACCTCTTTCCTAAATTCTCTCTTCCTGACCGCCCCTCTCACTCCCCTCTCACTCCCACCCAGGAGCATCCCCCCTTCCCTCCCCTCCCTTCCCATCCCCTCTTCAGCCCACTAGAAAGATAAACATCTTGTCTAAAAACTCCCTTCCTAACCACCCCTCTCCTCTGTGTCTCCCCCCTACAGGCGATGCTGGTCTCCGGTCGGGCTCGGCCGGTCGACGGGTCCCTTCAGACCACACCCAAAATCAGGGAGGGTTCGTGATGAAAGGGACTAAGAGGGTCACATGTACCCATCCACTAACCCACTCTGATCCCTCCCGTGGTCCGTCTCCTGGGCTCCCGTTGCCCGGCCAGCCCTCTCCGGGGCTCAGCTCGCCTCAACACCATGGCTCTGGCTCCAGCTGTGAATCTTATTGGGAACCAGAATCCCTTATATCTGATGACTTTCTCGATGACAATCCCCCAGGATCTCCTCAGCCTATCACAAGTCACAAGCACACAAACCATCTCCTAGTTCCCCCTCTGCTTCCCTCTACCAAGACCAGTTCACCTTTCGAACCTGGTTCTGGCTCCAGCTGTGAATCTTATTGGGAACCAGAATCCCTTATATCTGCTGACTTTCTGGAACGACAAACCCCTATGATCTCCTCAGCCTATATACATACACAGTTTCCAGAATTGGTGCAAACACCTTAACTCCTATTTTGACCTTATGTCGAATAACACACACACACACCCATCCACAGATCCTTCGGCCCGTGCACCTATTCTCAAACCAGAATCCAAAACCCCCCTACACAAAAAACCACCTACCTAACTAACAACCTAACCCTAACCCTAACCCTAACCCCTAACCCTAACCCTAACCCTAACCCTGTGCAGTCCTGTGAGTTCATTAGTGAATGAGTTCATGAGCCTGAGGCAGCACCAGCGTGTGAGAGTGTGTGTTAACATGTTGTTAAATGTAATATACCTGTATAACTTGAATATTTGTTCACAACTCTCAACACCAGAGTAAACACACCCTCTTCTCATTGTGTGTGTGCGTGCGAGTGTGTGTGTGTGTGTGAGAGTGTGTGTGTGTGAGAGTGTGTGAGTGTGTGTGAGAGTGTGTGTGTGAGAGTGTGTGTGTGAGAGTGTGTGAGTGTGTGTGAGAGTGTGTGTGTGTGTGTGTGTGTGTGTGAGTGGTGAACCGTCAGTGCCTTCAGAGAATACCTGAAACAAACAAAACATTGATTTAATTATACACACACACACACCTGGGTTCTTACACCTTTTCCAAAGTCAAATTCAAGCACTTTTCAAGCATTTTCAAGGTGCATTTTCAAGCTTTTCAAGCATCCTCCGGCGTCATACCCTACCAGGCGCGTTTCAGAAGCGGAGCGTCTTGCCTGCCGGCTCGCAGGTTTAGTTGATTTGGGCATATTTCCTGGACAGGCTACTTTGTACAGACAAAGTTAATAATAACTGTAATATTCCAGTTATAAACGACATGAATCAAAGACGTGTTGCTGTATTTTAGTGGTAATGCATTCATCATCATAATTATTCTATATATATAATTGACACAGTGCCTGTAAACCGGAGGAGAACGCTGGCCTTTCTCCTCCTACTTGAAAGACTACGGAGGGATAGGGTCTGCACAATGAGTTTGTGTGTGTGTATATATATATATATGCTATATATGCTCTGAACGTTCCACTTCCTGCCTGCCCGACCTTACGTTACGGCTGCGCCGCGACAAAAATAGGATTCGATCCTAATTTTAGAGGAGCCCTGCGCCGAGCCGCTTCTGGGACGCTTCTGGGCCGTAACGCGCCACGTGTCGTGGAATAGCACCCATTGACTAGAGTGGCCGCGATCGCCGTGAGCACCGCGGCGCAGCCGTAACGCGCCCGTAACGTGCCGCAGACGGACCCGCTGGAATCTAGGGGTTAGCCATGGCTTGTATTTGTCTTCTGCTAGCCAACGCTCGTTGAAACGGCAACCTCCTGGCATACTGTCATCTATCACTCTCATCAGAATGCCCAGGTCACACACGTAACAAAAACACTTGCCGGTCACGCGCATTGCGCGGGAAGGCGGAGCGGAGCTGTTTTATGTAAAAGCGAAGCAATTAAGCGCGCTCCGACTTCTTTATTTTCTTTTAATCTAAAAAGCGAAGTAAAGCATTTACAATTTCAAGCACTTTATCCCAAATTCAAGCACCATTCCCAAAATTCAAGCACTTTTCAAACCTTGAAAACACCTCGTTTTCAGTGGCGTTTTTATATGTACAAAAGTGGTGGGGCACAAAAAACGTAGATGTCTATATATAAGCTTCTGCAGTGACGTGCAGTGAGGTTCATGGCTGCTGAGGCACTGGCACTGACTCTTCAGGTTTACAAATATTATATTTTGACCTAAACCAAAATATAATATTATTTTCAAAAGCTTTTTTTGTCTGATGCTTCGATTAATTTTAAACAGACAGTTCAACAAAAGGATACCCAACAAATGTAATTTTATCATTTAAATATTGAATTGTTCTCTCTTAGTAAGATCCCATTTTCAATCAAATGGCGGTCTTACCTTGACTGGAAGATGAAGTCCATTTGCCTATCCTTCTGGACAAACATTTCTATTACTTTTTTGTAAAAGTCCTCCTTATCTTCTCGTAGTTTCAAAAGTCTATCATAAATCTAATCCATAGATTTATGATAAAAAAATTATAAAAGTAGGGTAGACATGTGGATGTTATCCGGCTTTTTGCCGCACACATTTCATTACAAAATACTCTGAGCATGCGCAGTGTAGTTTTTACAGTCACCGTTCACTTCACAGTGAGAGGGAGGGGCATGATCAGGTTTTGTCCCACATGGCTCTAAACAGCTCAATAGGCACACACTGTAGACACACTAATTAGAAGAACACAGACTAAAACAGCAATGTGCAGACGAATCAGATGATTAAACATGATCTTAAAATATATTTTATATATTTTTTTTTTGCATTTTTGTAATCATTATTTGTAATACTTTCTGCTGACACTAGGTGGGGCTGTGCCCCACCTGCCCCTAATGACCAGTCGCCACTGCTCGTTTTGGATTTCCAGCACCCGTACGCACCCTGACACACACACACAAATAGTGGCTCTGGAGGACGCTTCCTTGGTAGGACATGTCTTCCTTGGTAGGACATGGTCAGTCTGTTCCATTGCTTCATGTTTCAGACGGTTTGCGTTCACACGAGCAAAACTCAAACGGACTATAAACTTTAAACACAAGTCATGTGCACATCTACTACGAACATACTTACATTTCAATGTGTACGGCGTCGCTTCAGCCATTTCCGCCAAAGATTTGGGAAATCGGTCCGTGCGCAAAGCATTGTGGGTATTTAAGACCACGGAGGATACATGTGCGGCCTCGAAATTTCTCGCTACGAAGGACTCAGTCCTCGGTAGAATTCCAAGGATCCTGGACATTGGAACAGTCCTTCGGCGGGACTCGATGACGTAGCATGCTTGAAATAGTGGCTCTGAAGGATCCTTCCTTGACTTTGAGAAACAGTGTTTCTCAAAGTGTGGTCCGTGAGTATATTGGTAAAATGTCACATTTGAAATAAATGTATTTTAAGTTTTCCGCACTCTCGTGGGAATATCTGCTACGGAGCGAGTTCAACTTTCAACTTTGGATGCCCAGCGCCACACCTTCATCATACCTGTTGCAGCGTGTTGGTACCATCTGCAGCAGTTAGAGATCATTATCTAATATATGAAGCATATCAAAACACACACACACACACACACACACACACACACACACACACACACACACACACACACACACACACACACACACACACACACACACACACACACACACACACACACACACACACACACACACACACACACACACACACACAGCAGGTTTTCGCTTCATGTCTGAGGAATAAAAGATGAACAAGGAACATCTGAACAGGTGTTTTATTATAATGAGGAATCACATGATCCACAACGGCCAATCAGCATCCAGTCTCCAGCTTCACATTAAAGCAGAGTTTCAGAGTCTCTCATCTGTCTTTATTAAAGTGGAACACGTGGACTCTGAGACGCCGGGAGACACATTTAAAATCACCTTTTATAATGTGAGTGATCTTCAGAACACTGTGACGTACATCCTGAACCAAACAGACATGTCTACCAGCACCTTGAGCCCTTTAGACCAGCACCTTGAACCCTTTAGACCAGCACCTTGAACCCTTTAGACCAGCACCTTGAACCCATTATACCAGCACCTTGAACCCTTCAAACCAGCACCTTGAACCCTTCAGACCAGCACCTTGAACCCTTCAAACCAGCACCTTGAGCCCTTTAGATCAGCACCTTGAACCCTTCAAACCAGCACCTTGAGCCCTTTAGATCAGCACCTTGAGCCCTTTAGATCAGCACCTTGACCCTTTAGACCAGTACCTTGAGCCCTTTAGATCAGCACCTTGAACCCTTTAGACCAGCACCATGGACCCTTTAGACCAGCACCTTGAACCCTTTAGACCAGCACCATGGACCCGTTAGACCAGCACCTTGAACCCTTTAGACCAGCAGCTCAACAAGCAGTCTGAGACCAGTGTCCTTGCGAGTCCCTAGACCAGAGGACGTCCATCGTACGTTAAATAACACGTGATTTCTGAGACAGTATTTCTTCCCCATAAAGTACAGCTCCAGTCCCAATGAGTCTCTAAAACCAGATCCCTTAGTGGACCACATGAAGGCTTGTCCCCACAACCACAAGACATGACAGAGTCTATGGCGATCATTTCAGAGTTTGGTCCAGAGAGAACCGCCCGTCTGATGGGTCACATCTGGACCGGACTGGGACACCTGTAAGAACCCCCTGAGGATAGTGTCCCCTCAGTCCACAGGTAGTTTCTGTCTTTATGGTCTGTCTGCAGCTCAGAGAGTCCTGAACCGGGACATTGGTGGTTTGTGCTGGGGACCCCTACTATACATTTCTAACACAAAACTTTGGGGTCCTCAACTTGTCAGTATCACTCTGCTGGCAGCTAGACCATCAGGGTACAGAGGGTCCTGGTCTGGGCCTCAGCTGTCTGTCCTGATCTTCCACTCGTCTCCCACCTCCTCCCCGATCACGATCCTGGTCTCCCGCCTCTCCTGTCTCACCTCCTCCTGCCTCACCTCCTGTCTCACCTCCTCCTGTCTCACCTCATGTCTCACCTCCTCCTGTCTCACCTCCTGTCTCACCTCCTCCTGTCTCACCTCCTGTCTCACCTCCTCCTGTCTCACCTCCTCCCTGTTCTCCTTCATCTCCTCACTGTCTCCCTGGACTTTGACTGTGTCTTCTACTTCCTTTTCCGTGTCCTTCAGTATTTCTGGTTCTGGTTCCTCCAGTTTGTCCTCTCCTGGTTCTGGTTCCTCCAGTCTGTCCTCTGCTGTCTCCTCTCCTGGTTCTGGTTCCTCCAGTCTGTCCTCTGCTGTCTCCTCTCCTGGTTCTGGTTCCTCCAGTCTGTCCTCTGCTGTCTCCTTTCCTGGTTCTGGTTCCTCCTCGTCCTCCTGGTCTTCCAGCTCCAGCAGCTCAGAGGACTCCTCCAGACCTTCGTCCCCTAGCAGAGTCCTGGTCAGGGTCCTGAGGAGGTCAGCCTGGATGTCCTCTGGACTCCCGCCCCCCCCCCCTCCCGGCAGGAGCCCCGTCAGGCTGAAGGACTCCTTCAGGATCCGAGGGGCCCCGTTGAGGAGCGTCAGGGCCTCCAGCAGCCAGTCCACCAATCGCTGGGCGATGCTGGTCTGGATCTGGGGGACGAAGGTCTCCTCCAACTCCTCGGGGTCTCCTGAGATGAACCGGGTCCAGCGGGACATCAGGAACCTCTTCAGGACTGGCTTCAGGCAGACCTCCAGAGGCTGCAGGCGGAGGGAGCAGCCGTCCGGGATCAGGGCTGGGAGGGTCCTGGACCCGCTGAGGGAGGCGAAGAACGGGTCCCCCAGGTGCTCCGGTGCCGGTCCATGACCAGCAGGGACTTGCCGAGCTGCCCAGACAGGTGCTTAAACCAGACCCTGTTGGTCCACAGGTCCAGAGCTCCTCCACCTGTAGACCCTCCTGCCCCCCCTCCAGCAGGACCCAGTCCGGCAGGTCCCTCTCAGCCAGCATCCTGTTGGACAGGACCAGCGAGGGCAGCATGGACCCGTCAGCCAGGACCGTCAGGTAGACCGTGACCAGCGGCAGGGTCCCGGTCAGCTGCAGGGCCTCGGGGCGGGTGGACCGGTCCTGAACCAGCTTCAGGTCCAGGAAGAGACACAGCTCGTCCATCGCCGCCACGCCGCCTCGCCATAGCTTCCGGTCCCGGATCACCTTCTGCGTGAAGTCTCTGAAGGACTGGATCTTGGCGTCCAGGGGACCCGGCAGACTGAGGCCCAGCGAAGGGGCCCGGCCCAGGGTCCGGATCCCCAGCCGGTGCCGCAGCATGAAGTCCAGCGCCCAGGCGTAGGAGATCCGGAAGGACTCGCTGAAGACCCCCTTCTTCTTCAGGACGGAGGTTCTGTGGAACAGGAGGGTCTCTGTGATGGGAATCTGCTGCTCCTGCATGGACAGAACCCAGACCACCAGGCGCTGCCCCCCCTCAGAGTTCTGATGGTCCGGATGGGTCCGCTTCAGACGCCGCCGGGCCTCCTTCAGGCAGGACAGGATCAGGGCCGCCTCGGTGGAGAAGATCCTGGAAGCTTGGAGGACTCCTTGACACAGAGCGGCCAGGCAGACCCTCAGCTGCCGGGCCGACAGGAAGTCCTCTTTACGGGGGCACAGGAAGACCTCTTTACGGGCCGACAGGAAGTCCTCTTTATGGGGGGCAGGAAGTCCTCTGTCTCTTTACGGGGGGACAGGAGGAAGTCCTCTTTACGGGGGGGCAGGAAGTCCTCTGTCTCTTTACGGGGGGACGGAAAGTCCTTTTTACGGGGGGACATGAGTAAGTCCTCTTTAGGGGGCGACAGGAAGTCCTCCGTCTCTTTACGGGGCGACAGGAAGTCCTCTGTCTCTTTACTGGGGGACAGGAAGTCCTCTGTCTCTTTACGGGGGGACAGGAAGTCCTCCCTCTCTCTGGTCGGGGACCGTTGAGACGTCGGGCATTTTAATGTTTCCTCAAAATCTTCAGAATGGTCCTCAACGTCCTCTAGATCTTCCAGACTCTGGGTCTCAGAAAGGTCCAGGTCCTCCAACGGGGCCCCCCCCAGGCGTTCCCTCCAACGCACTGTGATGACTCCGCTGTAGGGACAACAGGTGGATGTTATTAACAGGTGAGAGACAGGTGAGAGACAGGTGAGAGGACAGGTGAGAGACAGGTGAGAGGACAGGTGAGAGACAGGCGAGAGGACAGGTGAGAGGACAGGTGAGAGGACAGGTGAGAGACAGGTGAGAGGACAGGTGAGAGACAGGCGAGAGGACAGGTGAGAGACAGGCGAGAGACAGGTGAGAGACAGGTGAGACCAGTGAGAGACAGGCGAGAGGACAGATGAGAGACAGGCGAGAGGACAGGTGAGAGACAGGCGAGAGGACAGGTGAGAGACAGGTGAGAGACAGGTGAGACCAGTGAGAGACAGGTGAGAGACAGGTGAGAGACAGGTGAGACCAGTGAGAGACAGGTGAGAGACAGGTGAGAGACAGGTGAGAGACAGGTGAGAGACAGGTGAGACCAGTGAGAGACAGGTGAGAGACAGGTGGACCAGTGAGAGACAGGTGAGAGGCAAGGGGCAGGTGAGAGAGGGTTACCTGATCCGGTCCTTCACAAACCCCGTCTTGGTGGATCCTGTAAAACATCAAACACCAACTGTCACTCAAAGTTCTTCAGAACAGCTTCTAGACCTTTAAATTAAATAGAGAGGCGAAGTCCCGCCCATCTACTTCCTGTCCATGGGACCTTAATTAGGAAAAATTATGCATTGAAGTCAATGGAGAGAGAAAACGTATCTTTCGATCCCGTTTGAATTGAGCCATGAATTACACATATGATGTTTGTCAATCTTAAAACATCTTTTCCATGTAAAAAAAGTCACAGTTTGTCGTAAAACTGTTGAAATATAAGACTATGAAAAATACGCAACTAGAAAGACTACAAATCCCAGAGTCGCGTAAGTGATGTCACAATTGTTTTCCTCCACTAAAATAGAGATAGCTAAGATCAGATAACTTTAACAAGATGCCTGTGTGCTTAGTACCAGGTTGTTATCATACCAGCAATGGGTCTTGCTCGTTCTTTCGCTTCCCGTCTGATCAAAGGACCAGGAGTGGCTGGATCAAGTTAGCTACCTAGCTAGTAGCTAGCACGTTAGTTAGCATTACAGCCTTAGCCTTGTCATTTGTATTAGCCTTAACATGAAGTAACATTAAGTAACCCAAAATGTTAAACAGTAAGAGTAGTAGTCATATTTCGTGAACCCTTTGAAGAGTACTGTCACACCGGTGTGATCATTCTATAATACACCATTTAAGCCCGGATGCCCCCAGGGGAGACATGCTAACGCTACGTTAGCATCGGCGATCTTCTCTACTTCATGCTATCTGCACAAATGGTTAACATTGAACATTAAAAAGATCAGGCAGTTCAGAGAGAATCAAAGGAAGGCAGGCAGCTTTGCATGACTTTCTTCTGCACGTGTTTCATTGGTGATAGTGAGGGTCAGGGTGAGAGGGTGATAGTGAGGGTCAGGGTGAGAGGGTGATAGTGAGGGTCAGGGTGAGAGGGTGATAGTGAGGGTCAGGGTGAGAGGGTGATAGTGAGGGTCAGGGTGAGAGGGTGATAGTGAGGGTCAGGGTGAGAGGGTGATAGTGAGGGTCAGGGTGAGAGGGTGATAGTGAGGGTGAGGGTGAGAGGGTGATAGTGAGGGTCAGGGTGAGAGGGTGATAGTGAGGGTGAGGTGAGAGGGTGATAGTGAGGGTCAGGGTGAGAGGGTGATAGTGAGGGTCAGGTTGAGAGGGTGATAGTGAGGGTCAGGGTGAGAGGGTGATAGTGAGGGTCAGGGTGAGAGGGTGATAGTGAGGGTCAGGGTGAGAGGGTGATAGTGAGGGTCAGGGTGAGAGGGTGATAGTGAGGGTCAGGGTGAGAGGGTGATAGTGAGGGTGAGGGTGAGAGGGTGATAGTGAGGGTCAGGGTGAGAGAGTGATAGTGAGGGTCAGGGTGAGAGGGTGATAGTGAGGGTCAGGGTGAGAGGGTGATAGTGAGGGTCAGGGTGAGAGGGTGATAGTGAGGGTCAGGGTGAGAGGGTGATAGTGAGGGTCAGGGTGAGAGGGTGATAGTGAGGGTCAGGGTGAGAGGGTGATAGTGAGGGTCAGGGTGAGAGGGTGATAGTGAGGGTCAGGGTCAGGGTGAGAGGGTGATAGTGAGGGTGAGGGTGAGAGGGTGATAGTGAGGGTCAGGGTGAGAGGGTGATAGTGAGGGTCAGGGTGAGAGGGTGATAGTGAGGGTCAGGGTCAGGGTGAGAGGGTGATAGTGAGGGTGAGGGTGAGAGGGTGATAGTCAGGGTCAGGGTGAGAGGGTGATAGTGAGGGTGAGGGTGAGAGGGTGATAGTGAGGGTGAGAGGGTGAGAGGGTGATAGTGAGGGTGAGGGTGAGAGGGTGATAGTGAGGGTGAGGGTGAGAGGGTGATAGTGAGGGTGAGGGTAGTCAATCCCTTGTTTGGCAAGACAGTAGTGACGGCCATCTTGGTGACGTGTGTTGTTGTGCGAGACCAGAGATGTAGTTCATTAGCCGCTTTCACACCAAGTACTTTGCCGCACTTAGTGTCCAGCACTTAGTGCCCAGCACTTAGTACCCAGCACTTAGTGCCCAGCACTTAGTACCCAGCACTTAGTGCCCAGCACGTATTACCCCATGGAACTAAGTACAGATCGCGTTCACACCGGAATAAGTTCCCTGAGGGAAGATTAGGCAAATGAAGCCGCTGTCGTCACTTCTTCTTCTTCTGCTTTGGGTTTACTGGCAGGCCTCAAACCACTTCACGGCGTATACTGCCACCCGGAGTCCCGGCCGGAAGTCCCCTGAGTTGGGGAAGGCTTCAGAGTAAATCGCCAGAACAGGAGACCCATGTTTTTTTTTGTGTTGCCATAAGTTAGTCTCTCTCCGTTGGTGCGCGGGGCTAATGCTAATGCTAATAATGCTAATGCCAGCAAATACAATGGCGGCTTCACAAAACTTTTCAGAGTTTTACGGGGCGTGGTTTGCAATTCGCCCAGCCAATAGAAATTGGTACTTTTTCTCCCCAGGAAAGTACCACCTCTCTAGCAGGGACTAACTGGGGGTAAAAGTTCTCTGAACTAAGTTCTCTTTTTGGTGTGAACGCAAAATTCCAGGCACTAACGGAACTAAACGGGAAAAGTACGGGGAAAAGTACTCTCGCCTATTGAGCGGTTTCACACAAAAAAGTCTTACTTCTAACATTTTTTTTTTTACTTGCAAAATGATCTTTTAAATTGACAAACATCAGATGTGTAATTCGTGGCACAATTCAAACAGGATCGAAAGATAACTTTTCTCTCGCCATTGACTTCAATACATAATTTTTCCGAAATAAGGTTCCATGAGGTCCACCTCATGGAGGGACTTCGCCTCTCTATATAAAGCTTCACACCGGACGGTTTGACCATCATTGGTGTTTACTCGCGTCACTCAAACAAGACGCGCTGACGAGGAGGCGGGGCTTATCTCCATGTAGATACCAACAACTACATAACATGTTTTATGATGACTTTAATACCGTTATCAGAACCATCTATCTATCTGCGTCTTTAAATGAAAGGTCTCCTATCATGCAGAATGCACTCTCTGATGTCTTCTCTACATCACCATGTGTCCCCGTGTGTCAGGAGACTCACTAAGTGATGTCTTCTCTACATCACCATGTGTCCCCGGTGTGTCAGGAGACTCACTAAGTGATGTCTTCTCTACATCACCATGTGTCCCCGGTGTGTCAGGAGACTCACTAAGTGATGTCTTCTCTACATCACCATGTGTCCCCGTGTGTCAGGAGACTCACTAAGTGATGTCTTCTCTACGTCACCATGTGTCCCCGGTGTGTCAGGAGACTCACTAAGTGATGTCTTCTCTACATCACCATGTGTCCCCGGTGTGTCAGGAGACTCTCAAAGTGATGTCTTCTCTACATCACCATGTGTCCCCGGTGTGTCAGGAGACTCACTAAGTGATGTCTTCTCTACATCACCATGTGTCCCCGGTGTGTCAGGAGACTCACTAAGTGATGTCTTCTCTACATCACCATGTGTCCCCTGTGTCAGGAGACTCACTAAGTGATGTCTTCTCTACATCACCATGTGTCCCCGGTGTGTCAGGAGACTCACTAAGTGATGTCTTCTCTACGTCACCATGTGTCCCCGGTGTGTCAGGAGACTCACTAAGTGATGTCTTCTCTACATCACCATGTGTCCCCGGTGTGTCAGGAGACTCTCAAGTGATGTCTTCTCTACATCACCATGTGTCCCCGGTGTGTCAGGAGACTCACTAAGTGATGTCTTCTCTACATCACCATGTGTCCCCGGTGTGTCAGGAGACTCACTAAGTGATGTCTTCTCTACATCACCATGTGTCCCCGGTGTGTCCCCGGTGTGTCCCCGGTGTGTCAGAGACTCTCAAAGTGATGTCTTCTCTACATCACCATGTGTCCCCGGTGTGTCAGGAGACTCACTAAGTGATGTCTTCTCTACATCACCACGTGTCCCCGGTGTGTCAGGAGACTCACAAAGTGATGTCTTCTCTACATCACCATGTGTCCCCCGTGTGTCCCGGTGTCCCCGGTGTCCCCGTGTGTCCCCGGTGTGTCAGGAGACTCTCAAAGTCTCAGGAAATAAACCCCTCTCTCTTTTCCTCCGTACCCACATCTCTAAAACGGGGAACAACGGAGCTGATCCAGATTTGCTGCATCATGACCACATTACTAAAATGTGGGCGGGCTTTAGACCCACGGGCCAATCAGAAACGTTGCTGTCAGAAACAATGAGATGTGTTCTGGAAGTAATATGGTCTGTGTTTACATTAGCATGCTAACACTCAGAGCTAACCTGTACTGGAGAGAGCATGTGTGAAGAAGCAGGAGTCATGTCTTCAGTAACAGCTGGAGGGGGACGAGGCTAGAAGGGTCTGTTTGGTGTTTGGAGCAGAACCCTTCAGAGACATGTTTTATATCTGAGACCTGTAATATCTGCTTACAAATAATATAATAGGAGACCTTTAACTCTATATGTAACCCCCTCTCCCCACACTCACCCCGGGTCCGGGGGTCCAGCTTGTGGAACTCCCAGAAGCAGGAGGGCCGGCTGCACAGGTTGATCCTGCAGACCCTGCAGCCGAACACGCTCTCGCGCCGGATGTTCTTCGGGTAGCAGTTCCTGCACCTCTTGGAGATGCTGCTGATTTTCACCATGCGATGATTCTCCTTCACATCCTGGGGTTCGGCCCGCCGGGACTTGCAGACCTGTAGACCCTCTCGGGGGTGCGGGGGGGCGCACTGGGCCAGCTGGTTCCCCAGGTGCCTTCTGAAGGTGACCTGGGAGAAGATGCCGTCCTTCACCCAGGCGGGGGGGCAGTCCCTGCGGCTCTCTCTCAGCAGGAGGAAGGCGTTCACTATGCTCAGGTTCACCAGGAACCACAACAGGCCTCTCCAGTGCCGGTCCTGAGGCACCCCCCCCAGAGGGTTGCAGGCCAGCAGCTGTTTGCAAATGTCGACGCCCCTCAGGTTCTCCTGCAGCAGCCTGAAGGCCCCGGGCCGGGTTATTGGGTCCAGCTCCCCCCCCCGGGTCTGAGACCTCCTTAACACCAGGTCCTGCTGACCCGGGGCCGCGTTGGTGGACAGGCAGCACATCTCCTTGGTGTCCCTCCAGCGGGTGGCCAGCACGGGGCCGAGCTGTCTCTGCAGGAAGTCCCCGGCCTCTCCAGCCGGCCCTGAGCCCACAGGGCGGGGGGCAGGATGGGGCTGGGGGGGGGGAAGGAGCATGAGGCGTACAGGCCCTGGTCCAGGAGCTTCTGAAGGAGGGGGACCGAGGCCAGGGAGCTGGACAGGAACAGCTGGTGGTGCCGGCCCTCCAGACCCTTCACCAGCTCCGGCACCACGGTGAAGCCGGGTTCTGGACCCCCGGGCTCTGGACCCCCCTGAGCCCCACACCTGGATGAAGAGGCGGTGGCAGAACCCAGACTTGGAGTCGCAGAGCAGCCACACCTGGGGCTGGGTCCTCGGGTCCCCCTTGGCGAGGCTGTCCCCCCCCAGGCTGGGCAGCAGGGCCCGGTCCACCGACAGGCAGCAGTTGGGCCGGTATGCGTTCCACATGGCCCCCCCAGGAGGTCCAGCATGGGCCTGAAGATGTGCAGCGGGTCTTTGGGGGTTCTGGTCCCTCGGTACCGGTCCGTGGTGAAGCTGCCCATCCGGATGCTGGAGGAGATCTGCTGGAAGCGCCTGAAGCTCATGGCCCGGCAGAAGGCGTAGCTGTTGTCGTAGTGGGACCAGGACCAGAACTGAGCCGGGTCCGGAAGGTTCTGGAGCCCCATCAGGACCACCAGACCCAGGAACCCTTTGATCTCCAGCGTGGTGACGGGGACCCAGTCTGGGAGGCCGCAGCCCAGGAAGTGGCAGGTCTTGATGTGGGCGTTGGTCTCGAAGGTGATCAGGTCCAGCAGCGCGGGGGGGAACATCAACAGGAAGTAGTCCACAGCGTCGCTGGTCTTGGACAGGAAGTGATGCGGGCCGCTGCACTGCGAGAACGAGGCGATGGGGGACTGGCTGTCTGACGGAGGCTTCCAACAGTCCGCTGACCTCCAGGACGGGTCCATCAGGTCCTGGTTCTGGAGCGGAGCCTCTGCAGGGAGCCGGGCTTCAGTCTGAGCGAACTGCAGGTCCGGCTCAGTGAGCGCTGAGGAGGAGGACACATGGGTTACTTTAAACTATCGACAGACTCACTCTACCCATCAGGGGACATTCAGGGGAGTAACAGGAAGCTCGAAGGCTGCTGCAGTGCCCCCTGGTGGAGGGACGCCTATCTGTCCTGTTAAATGAGTTCTAATAGAGAAGCCGACACTTTTGTCAAGCAGCTGCAGTCAGTCGCTATTTTTCTAACCTACCGGAGTGGAGGTAAGATGTACATTCTTTTTTTTTTTTCTCCTCTTCTTATCATTCCCTTGTTGCAACGGTTATAAGTCATAATCTAACTCCCAATTAACTGTCATCGGATTGGGGAAACGTGTGGAAATCGTTTTTCGCATTAAGAGGATTTTCCTGTTTAAAGGATCGAACTGGTTCATTTGTATTTTGTTATATTTACCAGTGTCTTTGCTTCCGGCAACAAAGAATGACGTAACGGACACACCAACAAAGAAGGTAGTGGAGGGGGTCTGACAAAACAATAACATACTGTTCTGTTTCAAATACAATCTTCCTCCACTTTTATTTGACGGTTAAGATATCACCTCCTCCGATCGTTCTTTTTGATTTGTCTTGTTTTTTATGGCAATCTATTGTTTGGCATGTAAACAATGGGATGGAACCATGATGACATGTGGGATGGAACATCCATGATGACATGTGGGATGGAACATACCATGATGACATGTGGGATGGAACATACCATGATGACATGTGGGATGGAACATACCATGATGACATTTGGGATAGAACATACCATGATGACATGTGGGATGGAACATACCATGATGACATTGGGATGGAACATACCATGATGACATGTGGGATGGAACATACCATGATGACATGTGGGATGGAACATACCATGATGACATGTGGATGGAACATACCATGATGACATTGGGATGGAACATCCCGATGACATTGGGATGGAACATACCATGATGACATTTGGGATGGAACATACCATGATGACATTGGGATGGAACATACCATGATGACATTTGGGATGGAACATACCATGATGTGGGCATGGAACATACCATGATGACATTGGGATGGAACATACCATGATGACATTTGGGATGGAACATACCATGATGACATTGGGATGGAACATACCATGATGACATGTGGGATGGAACATACCATGATGACATGTGGGATGGAACATACCATGATGACATTTGGGATGGAACATACCATGATGACATTGGGATGGAACATACCATGATGACATGTGGGATGGAACATACCATGATGACATGTGGGATGGAACATACCATGATGACATTTGGGATGGAACATACCATGATGACATGTGGGATGGAACATACCATGATGACATGTGGGATGGAACATACCATGATGACATTTGGGATGGAACATACCATGATGACATGTGGGATGGAACATACCATGATGACATGTGGGATGGAACATACCATGATGACATGTGGGATGGAACATACCATGATGACATGTGGGATGGAACATACCATGATGACATGTGGGATGGAACATACCATGATGACATGTGGGATGGAACATACCATGATGACATGTGGGATGGAACATACCATGATGACATGTGGGATGGAACATACCATGATGACATGTGGGATGGAACATACCATGATGACATGTGGGATGGAACATACCATGATGACATGTGGGATGGAACATACCATGATGACATTTGGGATGGAACATACCATGATGACATGTGGGATGGAACATACCATGATGACATGTGGGATGGAACATACCATGATGACATGTGAATGGAATACCATGATGACATGTGGGATGGAACATACCATGATGACATGTGGGATGGAACATACCATGATGTGGGATGGAACATACCGTGATGACATGTGGGATGGAACATACCGTGATGACATGTGGGATGGAACATACCATGATGTGGGATGGAACATACCGTGATGACATGTGGGATGGAACATACCGTGATGACATGTGGGATGGAACATACCATGATGACATGTGGGATGGAACATCCCATGATGACATGTGGGATGGAACATCCCATGATGACATTTGGGATGGAACATACCATGATGACATGTGGGATGGAACATACCATGATGACATGTGGGATGGAACATACCATGATGACATGTGGGATGGAACATACCATGATGACATGTGGGATGGAACATACCATGATGACATGTGGGATGGAACATACCATGATGACATGTGGGATGGAACATACCATGATGTGGGATGGAACATACCATGATGAATGTGGGATGGAACATCCCATGATGTGGGATGGAACATACCATGATGACATGTGGGATGGAACATACCATGATGACATGTGGGATGGAACATACCATGATGACATGTGGGATGGAACATACCATGATGACATGTGGGATGGAACATACCATGATGTGGGATGGAACATACCATGATGACATGTGGGATGGAACATACCATGATGACATGTGGGATGGAACATACCATGATGTGGGATGGAACATACCATGATGACATGTGTGATGGAACATCCCATGATGACATGTGGGATGGAACATACCATGATTTGGGATGGAACATACCATGATGACATGTGGGATGGAACATACCATGATGACATGTGGGATGGAACATACCATGATGACATGTGGGATGGAACATACCATGATGTGGGATGGAACATACCATGATGAACATGTGGGATGGAACATCCCATGATGTGGGATGGAACATACCATGATGACATGTGGGATGGAACATACCATGATGACATGTGGGATGGAACATACCATGATGACATGGGATGGAACATACCATGATGACATGTGGGATGGAACATACCATGATGTGGGATGGAACATACCATGATGACATGTGGGATGGAACATACCATGATGACATGTGGGATGGAACATACCATGATGTGGGATGGAACATACCATGATGACATGTGGGATGGAACATCCCATGATGACATGTGGGATGGAACATACCATGATTTGGGATGGAACATACCATGATGACATGTGGGATGGAACATACCATGATGACATGTGGGATGGAACATACCATGATGACATGTGGGATGGAACATACAACGTATTAAATATAATCCCACAGATATGCAGCAGCAGCAAAACATGAAAATATATTCTTGGAATATTAAAGGCTTGGGAAATCCCATAAAAAGGAATAAAGTACTATCTCTTCTTAAAAAAGACAAAGCTGATGTGGTCTTCTTACAAGAAACCTTTCTCTCAGATACTGAACACCTTAAATTAAAAGAGATTGGATAGGTCAGGTGTATTTTTCATCATATAAAACCCATAGTAGAGGGACAGCTATTGTGATAAACAAAACTTGCCCATTCGAATTAGAAAAATGAGTTACGGACCCAAATGGTCGGTTTGTTTTGGTTGTCGGTACTATTTTTGGAACCCCAATTCACCTTTTTAAATATCTATGCTCCCAACATAGATGAACCAATGTTCATGTCTGACATGGTGCTGCTCTTCAATGAAAATGGTAAAGGATTAGGACTGATGGGCGGCGATCTCAACTGCACTCTTAACCCTACATTAGATCAATCTAACCAGTCCAAGAGCCACAATCTTAAATCCTCAAAGGTCCTTCAGGGGCTTTGTGCAGAATGTGGCCTTATTGATGTATGGCTAAATCAGGATGTCAAAGATTACACTTTCTTTTCAAATGTCCACAACTCTTATTCTAGAACAGATTATTTTTTTATTCCCTCAAAATACATGCATAGGGTAAAAGAATGTAAAATTGATTCCATTAATATTTCAGATCATGCAAGAGTTCATTAGCTATTCACTTGGAGAGTGGAGAATTTGTATCCAGGCGCTGGAAATTTGATAACTCCTTACTTAGAGACGAAAAATTCAAATAAAAATGCGAATGTGGATAAGGTACTATATAAAAGAAAACAATGACCCCTCTATAGATCCGAATATTATTTGGGAAGCTGCAAAAGCTACTTTAAGAGGACTTATTATCTCAACACATCTTTAAAAAACGTGAAAAATCAGGCTCAGACGAGAACTTGAAAGAGAAGTAAACAGATGTGAAGCACTTCATAAATCCGCATCAACAGATGCAAAACTGGAAACAATTAAACACAGCCAGAGCTAAATTAAATATTGACTTAACAAATGAAATCATAACACAAATAATCTTATCAGACAAAAGAATGATGAATTCGGCAATAAACCAAGTCAACTACTTGCCTATCAATTAAAGAAGGAGCAGAAAGGGCTATAAAAGCAATTCGTCTGAAAGGCAACGAAATAAGCTACCACCCAAAACAGATGAACCAGACTTTCTATGAATTACCATGCTATTTATCCGCTGACTATTTTAAATCTCTCAATAGACATATCTCAACATTTATCTGGTGTAATAAAAAACCAAGAATCAAGTTAATTACTCTTATGAAACCAGAAACTATGGGGGGACTTGGTCTTCCTAACTTTCAACACTACTTCTGGTCAGCTCAATTAAGAAATGTACTATCATGGTCTCTGGGAAGAAAGGATTCACTATGGGTTCAGATAGAAGCCAATGTCTTTGACCCGTTGCCAGTGGAAACTCTTATATTTGTTAAAGATTTCAATAAGGTGAAGAATATGGACAAATGTTTTACAGTGGTCAATACACTTTTAGCCTGGAGGGACTGTACAAAAAAAGCTCATGTTAACTCTGGTATTTCCATCTTTTCTCCTATTTTGAACAATCCGGATCTTAGCAAATATTTGTTGTCAATCGATATAAACAAATGGACGAAATCAGGTATAAAGCAATTGAAACATTTGTTTCACAAAGATATAACAATGAAATCATTTAATGATTTAAGAGCAGAATATGACATTTCAAATAAGGATTTTTTCAGATACCTGCAAATTAGGAACGTGATCCAATCAATTATTAAAAGCAATAAATTGAGACCGGGATTGTTAGAAGAGGAGGAGATATTGATGTCATCGAGCACGATCAAAGGTAAAATTAGTGAATTTAATGCAGTTTTTTCTAAAAGAGCTCAGTCATCATTTCTAACCTTAAAAAAGATCTGGGAAAAGGATTTAGGGATACAGATAGATGAAACTACTTGGCTGAACATTTGTGAAAGAACACATTTTCCATTCACAAGCAATAAAATCAAAGAAGCAAACTTTAAATTTATCAACAAATTCTACCTCACACCCATAAAGATGCATAAATTTCCAAAGAAAACTCTCCAAAATGTCCGAGATGTAAAATAAAAGAAGGAACATTTATGCATCTGTTTTGGGATTGTGATCTCTTGAAACATTTCTGGGATTCGATTCATGCTCTCACAAAAGCCGTTTTAGACATCGAAATTAGCCTAAATCCATGTTTTTTCCTGTTAAATGACATGCCAAACTTTAAACTGAACCCAAAACATTACAGAATACTAATCACAATAACATATTTTGCCAAGAAATGTATACTTTTATTCTGGAAGAATGAACGTCCCCCAACATTTAAACTTTTCATTGATCAGATAACACATTTTTTACCTCTGGAGAAAATGACATTGGAAAAATATAATCGTGGACATATTTTTCAAGCTCTGTGGTTGCCATTGTTTTCGTATTTGGAAAACATATCTGAGATATGACCAGTGATGGAATGGTGCATTCTGTGGCTATTTGTCCTGACGGCCGGAAATACGTGTTATGGTGTTGTCATTGTCTACATTGTCACTGTATTGTATAATTATTTGTTGTTTCACTTGTCACTTGGGTAAGGACCAATAGCTACTCCAAAAGTAAAAGGCTAGAGGGAAAGCTAACGACTGGGCCTGAAACTCTGATTGTGGGTGACTCTGCTGTAAGAGATGTAAAAGGTCTGTGTAGTAAGAACAACACCAAAGTACTCTGTTTTACCAAGGATATGGTCTCCGACTTGGCTGAGAAGATCCTGCATATTGGGGCTGAACATCCGACTGTGAAGAATGTGGTACTGCATATTGGAACAAATGATGTTGTGAAACAACAGTCAGAAGCGCTGAAAGAAGACTTTAAATGTCTGTTGGAAACTGTCAGCTCTCTAAATGCGGAGGTGTTCATCAGTGGCCCTCTACCGCCAGTCAGAAGAGGAGTGGAGAGATTCAGCAGACTGTTTGCACTGAACACGTGGCTTTCAGCTGCCTGCACTGACCATTCTGCCTGTACTGACATTCTGTCCATTTTATTGACAATTTTAACTTTTTCTGGGATCGCAGACATCTTTTAAGGCAGATGGAGTTTGCCTGAATAAGTCAGGAGTGAAATTGTTTATCTCTAACATATTCAACTGCCTGCGTCAGCAATCTGTTCCCTCTGCCAAGGACAAGCGGCAAGAGGAATCAAAACAGGAGAAAGACACAACACATCGCGCAGAAAACCCTGAAGAAGTATCACTGCACCCGCCTGAGGAATGTTCTGATTATGGAGACCTATGACACAAATGGAGGAGTCTCCACTGCCCGTCACCCCCCCTGTCAACGCCTTTGAGGATACTCTTCATTCATCCCCCAGCTCTCTCTACTCTCCGCTCACCCTTTCACCCTCGCCCTCCCCCCTGGAGTTCGATGACCGCATGAAGGCGATACGCAGGGTTGGCAGCATGTCCTTTACCCCCGCCCCTCAACGACGCCACCAAAATCACCGAAGACAAGCCTACGTCAACCACCTCCCCCCCTGGCAGCATGTCCTTTACCCCCGCCCTTCCACAACGACCACCAAAATCACCGAAGCAGAGACGCGCACCATCTCCCCCGTCTTCATCACCGTGCCTACGTCAACCACCTCCCATCCCTTCAGAAAGCATCTGCAGTCTCCGAAGCCTGATAAGGATGTGTGTGTACAAAACGCAACAAACTATTTCTGATATGTGCTGGGTCCAGGCTCAAGGGCATATGGCACTCTCAACTCTTTCCAGCAGATATCTGTGTTGATAGGTAATAGATTAAGAGCGGTAAATCAGCTTAGAAACAGGAAGTGCTCAAATGTTTGTGTGAGGTTATCTGACGTTTTTCAGAAACAAATGTTTTCTGAATTTTCTTCCCAAAATTCACTTTTCAGAAAATCTCAGAATTTTGACAAAAAACAAAAGCTCTCACGTTGAGACTCAGACGCAACAGAAACTCTTGATGTTCTGAAGGACGTCTCAACTGTTAGAAAACATTCAATGTAGACATTTTAGGTCGAATTTTCAGATGTGTGTGTGTGTGTGAGTGTGTGTGAGTGTGTGTGTGTGTGAGTGTGTGTGTGTGTGCGTGTGTGCGTGAGTGTGTGTGAGTGTGTGTGAGTGGTGTCTCACCCTCCCTCCAGCAGGTGGCGCTGTAGTGCTCAGGGTTCTTCAGCAGGTGGTCAGCCATCAGGTCAGCAGAGAGAGGCCTGAAGGCACATCTGGAGCACTGCAGCACAAACACACTGACACACACACACACACACACACACACACACACACACACACACAGACACACACACACCACACACACACACACACACACACACACACACACCACACACCACACACACACACACACACACACACACACACACACCACACACACCACACACACACACACACACACACACACACACACACACCACTGAGCGTTACTACTGCTGCTGCTGTTAGGGTTGTTGTTGTTGTTGTTGTTGTTGTGTCTCACCATGGAGGAGGGCGTCTGTGCAGAGGAAGAGGTTTCTCTCTGGAGCGCGGCACGTGGTGACTGGAACACAACAAGACCAACATTACTGCAGTACTGTGTGTATTACAGTGTGTATTACTGTAGTACAGTGTGTATTACTGTAGTATAGTGTGTATTATAGTGTGT
>JAAOOA010001953.1:5000-80583 GCA_012861695.1 Trematomus loennbergii
CCAGAGTGTCTGCCACGTCTCAGTATATAAACACTTCAGTGACTCATCGGGTCATTTAGAAGTTGTCTCTAAAGACTCTCTGAAAGCTGCCGTCTTGTCCTTTATTGCGTACCACCCAGTGTCACTCACACCCCCCCTCTTTCCCCCCAGGGAGGAGCGTGAGCGGTGGATCCGGGCCAAGTACGAGCAGCGGGTGTTCGTGGCGGCGCTGCCCTGCGTCTCAGATCTGACTCTGGGTCAGCAGCTGCTCAGAGCGGCTGCAGAGGAGGACCTGCCCTCCGTCGTGCTGCTGCTCGCTCACGGGTCCCGATCGCAGGTCAACGAGACGTGCGGAGACGGAGACGGACGCAACGCGCTGCACCTGGCGTCCAGGAAGGGGAACGTGGTCATCACGCAGCTGCTGCTCTGGGTACGAGGAGGAGAAGCTCCTACAGCTGAAACATAATCCACTTCTTCTCCCACTTCTAACCTCTCTTCCTCTCCTCCTTCTTCCTCAGTACGGCGTGGACCTGAATGCGAGGGACGCTCACGGTAACTCAGCGATGGCGTACGCGCGGCAGGCGAGCAGCCAGGAGTGCGTGGACGTGCTCCTTCAGTACGGATGTCCCGACGAGCGCTACCCTCTGATGGCCACGCCCAACCTGCCGCGACGAAACAACAACCGCAACAACAACAACACCACCGCGCTCATATGACCACTGACAACAAACTGGGAGACATCAATATAATCATGTGACCCTCATCATGTGACCCTCACCATACCTCATCGTTAATTTAAGGACGACATATCGAAGCGAAGAAGAAGGAAACGACGCCTTCAACGGTTTTATTCCACGAGTTCTGTGAAGCCTTTTTATGTTCTGTGAAGATATCTCAATGTTTCAAATCAAATATCAGAAGAAGAAGAAGTGATAGGTCGCATGTGCTACACTTTCTCTCCTCCTTTAATTTAAGCCCCGCCCCCCTGGATTGTGTATATTGTATATCTCGATGTTCTGGACCGACCGTTCAGACGTCAACGTGGGGAGGGGGTTCTGTTTCTGGGTGTAAAAAGTGTACAAAGCTATGGCTCAGGGACCGGAGATCTTCCCAGCATCCTAACGCCAGGTTTACCTCGTTTTCACACTTTTAAATCCAACAAATATCTTATATATATCTTTCATTTCATACACAACGATGCATGTTCATTGGATTATTTGGCCTATGACATGCCAGAAACATCAACCATGGCCCCACAAGCACCTCTTATAGTATTGTGAGGTGTAAAGGCATCATAACGTGCAAACATGTGTTTTATCGTCAGTTTATTGTCTGTATTTGTTGGATTTTTCTGCATTTATTGAGCTGTGAGCGTCTTAAACCTGCGTTTGATTCACATCCTGGTTGAATATTTAACTCAAACCATCCTGAAGTGATTTAATTTGTTGTGCTTTAACGTGTAAACGGTGGGAAACGAAAAGGAAGCGGCTGCACGGGGCGATAAGGGAACTTTAATCTGCTTCTTCTTCAGGTGTTTTTATATAATCTGCTGTAATCTCAGACAAATCACAATGACGGTTTCATTGAAACACTTATTTCACACTTTTAGAGAGGAAATAGTGACTTAGGTGATATAAGAAACATCTGTAAAATCTGTCTATAAAGTTATCTGAATGTTTCCCGTCCAATCAGCAGGCTCCCTGCTCTGCTCAGCGAATCACAAAGAAGGGCTTCTTCTTCTCTGGTGTGGAAACCTTGTTGTAAATAGTCTTCCTCCTCTGTCACTTCCTGTCCGTTAGAGACGACAGGAAGTACTTACTGTCGCCTGAACGCAGTGATGTACTCTGAAGTGTTTGAGAGCACCAGCATGGACTGAATGTGTGAAACTCCTCCAGGACAGGAAGTTAAACTAAGCAGGTCAACAGAAACCAGTGGCTCCCGGTCTGAGTCAGCAACCAATCAGAATTAAGACAAGTTTGAGGTTGATCTTTGGGTCAAAACCAAGTCTGAATTAGGTCACATTTTGGGAGAGAACGGGTCAAATCTTGGTCACATCTCGAGTCAAGACTGAATCCCAATCTGGTGAGTTTTGAATAAAGAACAAGTACAGATGTGGTTACGATTTTGGGTCAAAACCAAGTCTAACATGTTGTCATTTTGTGGGTCCAAATATGGTCACATTTTGGGAGACGACCAAGTCCGAACGTTGTCAAGTTTCGACTTAAAACCAAGTTTGTATTTGTCACATCTTGGTCACATCTTGAGTAAAGAAAAGGGTTGTGGGTCAAAAACCAAGCCTACATTTTGGTCATATGTTTTGGAAAGAGTCCACTTTTTGGGAGAAGAACAAGTCCTGATCAAGTTTTAAGTCGTAACCAAGTCAGAACGTTGACACATTTTGAGTCTAGAGTGAATCCCAATTTGGTCAAATTTCAAGGAAAGAATGAGTACAGATGTGGTACGATTTGGGTCAAAACCAAGTCTTACATTTGGTCAAACTTTTGGAGAAAACCAAGTCGAACGTAGTCAAGTTTGACTTAAAACCAAGTTTGTATTTGGTCACATCTTGAGTAAAGAAAAAGGGTTGTGGGTCAAAAACCAAGCCTACATTTGGTCATATGTTTTGACTCAAAACCCAAGTCAGAACGTGGACACATTTTGGGAGAAGACCATGTTCAAATATAGTCACGTTTTGAGTTAAGAACCACTCTTGATGTGGCCAAGCTCTGACTCAAAACCAAGTCTGAATGTGGTTACCTTGTGGGAGGAGACAGAGTCCAAACTTGGTCACGTCTGGAGTCAAGCCTGATTCTGGATTTGACCAAGACCAATGAAACCCAAACGACCGTTAGATTGGGAACCACTGGTTTAAAGATCCAATGGTTGCAGGTTAAGTTCAGGTGTGGTCCCGTGTTGACAGAGATGTAAAGACACACCTGGTTTTGTATATCTGACTGAGCGTTGACTTCTTTTGGTCGCTGCACGCAGAACAGTCGACTGAACGCTAACCGATCAGGATTGTCGGGATGAAGAGTCCTCAATGTTTTTGTGATGATCATTTTTACCCCTCGACTCTTCGCTCTATTTTACCGTTTGGTCCTCAAATGTTAGCGTAAAGGTTGAGGAGCGGCTCTCAACCCGACTGTGTATACAAGCAATATCCATTTTCACGTGAATCACCGTTACTTCGTACGCCGACATCGCTGCAATATCGCCATTAAACCACAAACACTCAGTACAAATGAAAACGCTAAAACATGAATTTCTACACCTGCCTTTACGTTCCTAACTTCGTCCGTTTGTTCGTGCCATTCATCGCAAAGATGGCGTTTAACTTCCCGTAAATCGTGATTTTATTTAATGTTTTTATATCCGACTCGTCCGGCGACAAGAAAAAGACATCCTTTTATTTATGACAGAAATGCACTAAATCTGATTCAGTCCGTTTTTCCACTACAGCTTTCTCTTTCTTGTCTTGTCTTGAATTTTTCTCTAAGCTCTCGACCCGAATATCAAAACTGACGCTAAAGCTAGGAACCAGCTAGCTAACGGAGAGAAATGTATTATATCTGCTTTAAACTGCTAGTAATCACAGAAACTGCTGAGTCATGAACAAACTAGCTTAGCTATCTGTCTATATATTGTCATCGTAGCACAGAGTCATCTGTTGCTAAAGCTAACTGCTACGTACGATTGCCCCGATGGCCCATTTGCCCGGACCATAGAGCCTAAATCATCGTAAAGATGGCCATTTATGTTCAAGCTAACGGGCTAGCGCACACAAACAAACTGTCGGTCAAATTCGACTATTGTGGTTTCGGGCCATCGGTACAAACTTCCGCTATGTGTTAGCATAGCGAAGCTAACACTACTTTCCTGTTTTAACGCGCCTTTTCATCGTCAAAACGAAACGAAACATCCTGTGAAGCTCCAGTTGCAGCTAGCTAACCGTTAGCTACTCTCGCGGTATATTTACTAGCATGGATGTTGCGAGCTATACGCTAGCTGCCTGCAGACAACGCTAATATCTCCAACTCACGTGTACATAGACTGCAAAACTACAAAACCAATAAACTCGGTATGCTCAGCGTTTGGTTGTTTTTCCTCGTGTAGCCTTTAAGCCCCGAAATTATTTATAAATGCCCCCCTCCTTTGTTTTTGTATATTTTCCTCCGAGTCCATCCAGGTTTTCGTCGTTTTGTTTTCCCATCCAGACTCTTGTTGTTCTAATTATTATGATAATTATTGTTATTGACCTTTTTGTTGGCTGTACAGTACCGTTGTTGAGAAATTAATACAGAGTCTTCTACTGTAATGTGTCTCTTTTCAATAAAGACGAGAATAATGCTTCTTAATATAACCTCACGTGTCACAGCATAGTGTTTCTTCTGGGAATCTGTCCGTTTATTGTCATATTTTCAAGGTTTTGCTTTAAATAGGGTTGAATATCAGCCAAAGAAAGAACCCAAAATGAGATGTTTTAGGTAGGTTTACGGCTTTCTACCCAAACCCTGTGTATCTTGGGGGATTTTCACAGTGAAAGCAGTTTCATTGTGAGCCTGTGTGAAGTGAAGTGTGTGTGGGGTGTGTTTGCTTTTGTCTGGTAATTAGATAATACCCTGCTAATCCCTCTTTACCCCCGTGTTTAACAGGAAGTGTGTGTGTGTGTGTGTGTGTGTGTGTGTGTGTGTGTGTGTGTGTGTGTGTGTGTGTGTGTTGTGTGTGTGTGTGTGTGTGTGTGTGGTGTGTGTGTGTGTGTGTGTGTGTGTGTGTGTGTGTGTGTGTGTGTGTGTGTGTGTGTGTGTGTGTGTGTGTGTGTGTGTGTGTGTGTGTGTGTCCAGAGGCAGCAGATGGAGGCTCTTCAGTCAACGCAACGCAGGAAGCTCGTGCAGAAAATCAACGTATACAAAACTAAAATAATGTGCATACTGGCTTCTTCCAGAGCTTTAAAAAAAAACCACATTTACAGTTTTATTACAACAAACTTGATCTGGACTGAGTCTCAATTACTCACGCTACACTTCCCTGTATCGTCTTTTCCTCCTTATGTCTTAAACACTGCAACCAGACGGCGCATTACTGCCAATATTTAACAGTGATTAATGCTTATTTAAATATCTCACAGCTTGTTTACTTTAATTACAATTATATTGAAGCTGAATAATGAAAAAGTGACTCACGGTTGCAGCTTGGGACGACATTTCCCACGTTTGGTCTTCCCCTTCCTATACGTGGCTACAAACGGTGATTGTTATCCCTTAATTCTCATTGTGCATGTAAACACCCACAAATAGAGAGATTTCAGGGGATCTAAAATGTGCGATTGGTCCGTAGGTGATTTGAATGGAACAATAATGGTGTCTTACGGCCATAACCACACACACACTTTAATATATTTCAATAAATTGTCTTTTTTTGACTTCGTGCAGCACCACAGAAGAAGAGCATGATCGGAGGAAGGGTGTTACTGGTAATGTGTGGTGATGGTGGTGAAGAGGCTTTTCCCCCAGGGATCATTTATCATTTATCAGCAGACCGTGACACCCGGGTTGATTGCAATTTGCAATAAAATTCATTAGATTCACCCTAACCCCCAGACACACTCAGAGTCCATGTCCCTGCGTTAGTCCCTGATCTGAGTCAAAATACTACATTTCCCATAATGCAAATTGATACAATGCCACATTAAACGCTATATAACTGATTCAATAAACTGATTTAAGGAGAGAAATAGGTGGAAATACCCGTCTTTCTGTCCTACTTGTGAGAGAACATTGTCTTCATGACTGTTTTGCTTATAGATGTTGAGGAAGAGTCCAAAATACAAGGATATTTTGTTTAAATGAGATAAAACTATCCTGTTTTACTTCATAAAGGTCCCATTAAATCAATATCTTTGAGTTATTTGGGGAATTGTGGTTCAGAAAGACAAGGTAGATAATAGGGAACCATTTTCTTAAAACAATTTAAGCTAAACCATGTTTTAACATGTATTCTTTGTCCCAACAACAGCCAGAAATGTCCATAAATGTAGTTTAAAATGACATAAAACAGGTATTTTTAACTGTGTTTGCTTCAATAAGACCTAAACAGCTAATCACTTATTAAGCTATGTGTAACCTGAGTATCTGTACATGTGTTAATGGTGTTAAATGCGCAGAATAATTCAGATTTAGCTTTTTAAATGATTAATTTCGGTGTAAAAATCAGCTTAATTTAAGTCGAATTCAGGCCGACTACGTACGTTCTTACGTACAGTTACGTCATCACGTACGGTGCGTCAACGGCCGGCCTTCTAATCAAACCGTCTTCTTGGTAACCAAACGGAATTAAAACTGTATTTCTTTACGTTGTTGTGGCTCTTAAAATGAAATTAAACACCTGTAAACCATTAAAACATCTTAAATGGTTTATTGTGAAGCGAAACGTGACAGTTTGCGTGACTTTAACGACTTAAAAATCATGTTTTTGTACCGTAATAATAGAAGAAAATGAACGCTTCCGGTGCAGGTAGATTTGTAGTTTTATTTACTTTTTAATTAATTATTGATTAATTAAAAGTGTGTAATAATCAGCCTGCATTAATGCCTAGTATATTTATAATTTTCTCTTTTTTGTTTTAGGAGCAAAATGTTACCACAAATCCCGAAATAAGAGGTAATATATTTTAATGCAATGTTACTTTAAGGGTGTATTTTGGGGTAATTTGTGCTGAATTAAGTCTCTATTTCTTTGTAACATGTTTCTGTGTTGCTTTAGTTTGATATTGGCTTAATTGTAGGTCTATTTGAATGCATTTGAAGGTGTTTTGTGGGCCAATTAATGCTAAATAACGTGTCTATTCCCACAAATGGAGAAAATATAATGACTTTGCCTGATAAAAAATGTGATTTAGCCATTTTCCTTTTGGATTAAATGAACAGTGGATCATAATTAACCCTCATTAATTCTAATTATAGTTCAGTCTTTGCTTTTAGTTGAATGGTCTGGACGGTGCAACACGTTACCTGAAAACACAGATGGAAAACCACGGTATGCATGTCTTCATCTAACATTTTATGGTCATTTAATTGTATTATTAGGTTGTTTTGATGCATAATAAGTGCTACATTTAACCATTATTCTCCATAAATGAACAAAACAACCTTTTCTGTTTCATTAAACTATTAATAAACCTTCATTAATGATCATCCTTTGCTTTCAGAGTGACGCAGAACACGGTACCTGGAGAGAAGAGGGAAGTCTTTAAGCTTCATTGTGTGGGCTAAGGGATGCTAAATAAGATCCTTATTAACCCAAAGTTATAACATATTTAATTTACCTGAAAGGAAATGCGATTTAAAGGTTACATTGAATCCAAAAGCTTACATCTTTTAAAAATTCCCCTAAACCTGATTTCTGCAGTGAAAAAAACACTCTTTTTTTAATGTAGTTTTGTCCGGGCCACGCGCCTTCCATTACGCCCCCCCCCCCCTCGGTGACCCCCCTGTCACTTCAACAAGCTGCAAATGAGAGCGACCTCTGACCTCTTCCACTGTGATCATCATGTCACAGGAGCAGTAAATAGACTCTGCTTTAAACACAGATTATTCCTTTAGTTTGGATTCAAATGAAACCGGCTTTTCTCAAACAAAGCACTCCACATTTTAAAGCTGAAAGAAGAAACTGCATTATTTATTTTACCACCTTTTCTCTTTCATTTCTCTAAAGATTTGAGGCCTCAAAGCGTCGGGCCTTCAAAATCAAACGTTATTTTCCTAAATGAACATCTGGAGGTCGTCTTATTATTCAAATGTGTTTTCATTTAATACGAGCAATAAAGAGCACAGCTGTTAACATCTGGTCATCCTTTAATAACACACTTTTCTTTACGCTCCATACTCGGGGAATGTTAGTCACTTTTGCACAATTTTTATATAAATAAATTAGCAGCGTCGTTGTGTCCAAAAAAACTGAATAAGGAGAAAAAGGAGGTTTAAAGTCAGGAGGGAGACGGGAGGAGTCCGTTTGGGTATTTACAGTGTGTGTGTGTGTGTGTGTGTGTGTGTGTGTGTGTGTGTGTGTGTGTGTGTGTGTGTGTGTGTGTGTGTGTGTGTGTGTGTGTGTGTGTGTGTGTGTGTGTGTGTGTGTGTGGAGGACGTCTGAGGAGAACATGGGTCTCTTTTCTCTGGAGAGAAGGGGCGTTCTCGTTCCTCTCGTCCCCTCAGCCTCAGTGATCTCACAGTAAATGAGAGATTGTTATATTATATTATTGTTTTAATGAACCTTTGCTTCTCGATCGGGAACCTGCTGTTTTTCACCAGGACCTCTTCTGAAGTGAATTCTCATCGTTCCTGATCAGATGCACTTTGAGGAGTCGTTAACATCTGATTTAATGTGAGACTTTAATGACCAGTTTAAGTGCACTGCAGGTTTACTCTTTAATGACAAGTGTTTCAAGAAGAAGAGCGGCACGGACTCCTCTACGCATCCTCCTCTCCTCCTCTCCTCTCCTCTCTTCTCTCTCCTCCTCTCTCCTCCTCCCTCCTCCTCCTCCTCCTCCTCCTCTCACGGTCGAGCCTGCTCCATCTGCTGGTGCTGGCTCCTGATGGCGAAGCGGCTCACGTGAACCGGTATGGGAACGACGATCTTTGGGTTTCTGTTGGGTTCTCCGGATTTGTTGTTGACGTTCCCGGCTTTGACCCGTTTCCACTTGGCTCTGCGGTTCTGGAACCAGATCTTCACCTGGACTTCGCTGAGCTTCAGGGCGTGGGCGATCTGCGAGCGCTCGGTGAGAGAGAGGTACTTCTTGCAGTGGAACTCCTTCTCCAGCTCCAGCAGCTGCTCGCTGGTGAAAGCTGTTCTCCGTCGGCGGTTCTTTCCTCCTGAGCTTCCAGAAGAGGACGATCCGTTCAGAAGGGGTCCGTCATCCACACCGCCGCCCTCTTCTTCTGCAGGGGGTTCTCATCCGAGCTGTAGTCCAGGTCGCTGTCCATGGAGAAGCTCTCCTCCTTCCTGTCGTCCTCCTTCTCCTCCGCTCCCAGACCTCGGCCTAAAGGAGGACACGTTACAATCACCTAAAACACCACTTTGTTTTCATTTGGATTGTTCTCACATCACATTCAAACCGTTAGGAAACATGAAATAAATACAGCTTTCCACAGAATCACAGGTTTCTAAAGGAGGACATATTATATAAAACACACTTTAAATATTATCTGCAGTAAATAGATGATAGTAAATCACTAATCAAAAGATTTTGAATCATTTTGAACTAAATACCTCTTTATCTGAAGACTTCGGCCTCTCGGATGTTTTATTGAAAAAACACCACATTTTCGTTTTACTAAATTAAATAAGTAAGAAATGAATCATCCGTTCCCAAATCTACTTCTTTGAAATCAAATCATTTGAATTAAAGTGTCCTAAATGTCTTGAAAGCTGTCTGAAAACACCCCAGAGATACATCCCATAGATCATTAGAAAAAGTAGGAAATGATCAGAAATATAATTAAATTAAGTCCTTTTTTATTTTATTGAAATGAGTGGAAATGCTTTTATTGTGACAGTCGGTACATTGAATCTGACAGGAGTGTGTGTGCGTGTGCGTGTGTGTGTGTGTGTGGGGGGGGGGGGGGTCACCGCGGAGGGATTTCTGTTTTCACGCGTAATTACGCACGGGAGAAAATACGCGGATCCGAACCAAAGTCACCAATAACAAACATTACCTTTAATATGAGCAGCCAATAGAAACACAGCTGTCAGCGGAGTTTAAACTAGAAATACATCTAAAAACATATTAAATGCTTTTTACGTCCAAAAAATCGGAGAAAACCAAATATATTTCATGACTTTTTTTCTGATGAAATGTGGATTTACTCCAGATCCATAAATCCTCCGAGGCCTTTAGGTACCTGTCTGCAGAGTGATTTATGACCATTTATTTAGTCTTATTTCTGATCTGCATTTAAAAGCAGAGGAAATAAGGAAGGTGGATATTTGAGTGAACAACGAGATAAAATGAGTGAAATCTTCAAATATAACTCGTGCATTTTGATAAAAAGCTGCTGGTTTAAAACTCATCTGCACCGTTTCTAAAAATGAAATGTACATCTTGATGATTATAGTGAAATAATGTCATTTAAATGCATCTAAACTCACATTTAAAACATGTGCGACGCAGAGCTGTTCTAATTAAGCCTCAATGGAAACGAGTGGAATGAAAAAAAAACTGCATTTCTCGTGTTTTTGAGTGAAAATCTGAGGGATATTGAGTGCCGTATTGCCCCGGACTTTGTGATAAAGGGTAAATAATGTCATTTAAATCCATCTAAATGTTCCTAAATTACGCATCATTTAGAAAAAAGCGTCGATTGTTTGGGGTTTAAATGTCCCGTAATTGCGCAGCAGTGGAAACCCGTAGAATAACATTTAAAAAAGGACCATTTTGGAGACAAATCTGAAGAGAAAGTGATATTTCAGTGCCGTTTCAGCCCGTGTTTCAGCCCGTATTACGCATTAGTGGAAACAGGTGAGCACAGTTTGAAAAAGCACATTCGTGACAGAATATGAAGATTTAGTGACATGTCATATATGTATATTCATTGAACTAAATAGTGTGTAAATCAAGATCAGAAAAAAAACATTATTTTGTGTCAGATTTTTTGGAGATGTTTGGACTTTTCGTCACTTCTCCTGAATTAAATCTGCATTATTGGGTCTATTTTTTGTTAATCTTCCATATTATCAGTGCCGTATTACCCCGTGTTTCACCCCATAAAAAGGGCTGTAATGCGACTGTAAGCAGAATTTTAAAAAGCAACAAATTAGTGGGTTTTTTAGACAAAATATGAAGATTTATTGACATTTCATATTCATATTTATTTAACTTAATAGTGTATAAATCAACATTAGAAAAATATTATTTGTGTCAGATTCTTTGGAGATGTTGTGACTTTTCCTCACTTCTCCTGAATTGAATCTGCATTATTGGGTCTATTTCTTGTTAAACTGATGGGTATATTATCAGTGCCATATTACCCCCGGATCCCCCCCTCACCTGTGGATGATATTTGCCCCGGCTCCGAAGCCTCTTTCCCCGCCGAAAGAAAGCTTTTCTCCTCCTCCAGCCTCAACTCCTGCGTCTTATCGAAGAACTTTCTGCAGGCGGCCTCCTGGTGCTGTTGTCCGGGGGAGGAGAACAGCTTCAAGGCGGCCTCCTGGTGCTGTTGTCCAGGTGAGGAGAACAGCTTCAAGGCGGCCTCCTGGTGCTGTTGTCCGGGGAAGAGAACAGCTTTAAGGCGGCCTCCTGGTGCTGTTGTCCGGGGGAGGAGAACAGCTTCAACGCGGCCTCCTGGTGCTGCTGCTGCTGTCTGATTACGGCCTCCTGGTGCTGCTGCGCTCCGGGGGAGAAACCTCCAGGGAGAGACCCCATTAGGGTGGAAGTGAGCGCCATGCTGGAGCAGAAACCCGGGATTTGAGGGTGATGTCCAGCTGATTGAAGGGTGGGAGGTGGCTGGAGCACCACAGATCGATATGGCATGAACATGGGGTATCCGGTGTAGAGGAAGGGTCCCGGGGAGGGCTGTGGAGGACCCCCGATCAGAGAGTCGATGCTGAAAGCGGTGGTGCTTCCTCCGCGCTGCTGCATCACCATGAAGGAAGGGCTGGAACTCATAGAGGAGAGACACGGGCTCACAGGAGAGGTAATCCGGGGAAATAAAAGCGAGCCATCGGACCAGCGAGGGGAGAAAGAGTCAGTCACCAGAAGGAGGAAAGAAAAGTGATTTAGAAGCAGATAATAAGTGATCCGCGGGGTTAGTTTCCACTCTTTGACCGACAGAAACTCCTCCTGGTTCTCCTGGTTCTCCTGGTTCTCTCTATTTCCTCCGCTGTTTTTTCTCCTCTGTGTTTCTCCTCTCAATTTCCTCCTCTATTTCCTCTGTGTTTCCTCCTGGTTCTCCTCTTCTGTTTCCTCTGTGTTTCTCCACTGTGTCTCTCCTCTCTCCTGATGGTTTATGTTTTAAATTGCGCTCCCCTCCGTCTAATCGCGCTGCCAGGCCCCGCCCCTCCGCTCGCTCTGCCCTCTGATTGGCCGACGGGATGATGTGACAGCTCGCCCTCTATGAGCTCTGGATGAATGCCAATTACACAAATTGGGACCACAGGCCATTTAAGAATGAGAAAACACATCATCGTAAATAATAAGCTGTATATATTCAGTAAATAATCTCTCTGTGAACCCCCCCTTGTGTGTGTGTGTGTGTGTGTGTGTGTGTGTGTGTGTGTGTGTGTGTGTTGTGTGTGGTGTGTGTGTGGTGTGTGTGTGTGTGTGTGTGTGTGTGTGTGTGTGTGTGTGTGTGTGTGTGTGTGTGTGTGTGTGGTGTGTGTGTGTGTGTGTGTGTAAATGCATGCTTTTATTTTGAAAATCCTCCCTAAATCACGTTTCTCCTCATTTCCAACTGAGTTCTCGCTCCTGATCTGCAGATAATTGAGTAATATTTGACTGTATTTGTATTTCCTGAGAATCCAACCACTAGAGGTCAGCAGAAACAACCCCTTCAGCTGCTCGTTAAAGTCACATTTCTGCCTTAAAATGCATTAAAACCACTAAAGCTGTGTGTTTTTAAAGGTCATTTATATGGAATAATCACACAAAGGTCCGGCTTAACACGGCACCAGAAAGAGAGGGTAGCTTCTCGAAATAAAATGACACAAAACCCTTTATAATGACTGAAAAAAAGGTAAAAGCATTTATTTAAAATGTCCACATGAGTCACAAATAAACTCCTAAAGGTGGATTATTTCACTATAGTCTGAAAGAAGACGTGTTATGGAAGATAATATGTGTTTGTGTGTCACAGACGGTTATATTTAGGTGGTAAAAGGAACATAAATGTACCATAAATCAGATTATACAAGCCTACAAGACTTCCTGTTAACCCTTAAAACAATACATCAAATATATGAAATGTGGCGTCACATGTCTCCTCCTCCTCAGATCCTTCAAACTGCATCCAAATGAGTCCTGTTTCTGATCTATTGGATACAAAGCATCCCTGACATCTGGATCTGACTCCCCCCTTCACAAAATGTTATTTTAAATATGCAAATAAGTCACGTAAATACACAAAGACTCCTAAAGGTGGATTTTTTTACTATAGTCTGAAAGAAGACATGTTATAATAGATAAATAACTCATATGTGTTTTTGGGTCACGGTTAGATTTCTGAACATAAATGTACCGTAAGTCAAATTATTTACTGTTGAACAGACGTGTTTAATGTCTACCTGAGATCACAAGACTTCCTGTTAACATGCAACCTTAAAACAGTACAAAACATATGTTAAAATGTGCTTAAAATGTGCGTAAAATGTGCGTAAATGTGCTTAAAATGTGCGTAAATGTGTGAAAATGTGCGTAAAATGTGTGAAAACATGTGCGGAAAATGTACGAAATGGCGGAAAATGTTGTGAAAAATGTGCGTAAAATGTGCGTAAAATGTGTGAAAAGTGTGCGAAAAATGTGCATATGATGTGCGTAAAATGTGTGAAAAATGTGCATATAATGTGCGTAAAATGTGTGAAAAATGTGTGAAAAATGTGTGTAAAATGTGTGAAAAATGTGTGAAAAATGTGCGTAAAATGTGTGAAAAATGTGTGTATAATTTGCGTAAAATGTGTGAAAAGTGTGCGAAAAATGTGCGTAAAATGTGTGAAAAATGTGCATATAATGTGCGTAAAATGTGTGAAAAATGTGTGAAAAATGTGCGTAAAATGTGTGAAAAATGTGCGTAAAATGTGCGAAAAATGTGCGTAAAATGTGCATATAATGTGCGTAAAATGTGTGAAAAATGTGCGTAAAATGTGTGAAAAATGTGCATATGATGTGCGTAAAATGTGTGAAAAATGTGTGAAAAATGTGCGTAAAATGTGTGAAAAATTTGTGAAAAATGTGCGTAAAATGTGTGAAAAATGTGCGTAAAATGTGCGAAAAATGTGTGTATAATTTGCGTAAAATGTGCGTAAAATGTGTGTATAATTTGCGTAAAATGTGCGTATAATGTGTGAAAAATGTGCGTAAAATGTGCGTAAAATGTGTGTATAATTTGCGTAAAATGTGCGTAAAATGTGTGTATAATTTGCGTAAAATGTGCGTAAAATGTGTGTATAATTTGCGTAAAATGTGCGTATAATGTGTGAAAAATGTGCGTAAAATGTGCGTAAAATGTGTGTATAATTTGCGTAAAATGTGCGTAAAATGTGTGTATAATTTGCGTAAAATGTGCGTAAAATGTGTGTATAATTTGCGTAAAATGTGCGTATAATGTGTGAAAAATGTGCGTAAAATGTGCGTAAAATGTGTGTATAATTTGCGTAAAATGTGCGTAAAATGTGTGTATAATTTGCGTAAAATGTGCGTATAATGTGTGAAAAATGTGCGTAAAATGTGTGAAAAGTGTGCGAAAAATGTGCCCCCCCATGTTTCTTTTCCTCTCCCCCCCCCCCATGGTTCTTTTCCTCTCCCCCCCCCATGTTTCTTTTCCTCTCCCCCCCCATGTTTCTGATCCTCTCCCCCCATGTTTCTTTTCCTCTCCCCCCCCCCATGTTTCTTTTCCTCTCCCCCCCCATGTTTCTGATCCTCTTCCCCCCCGATGTTTCTTTTCCTCTCCCCCCCCATGTTTCTGATCCTCTTCCCCCCGATGTTTCTTTTCCTCTCCCCCCCCCCATGTTTCTTTTCCTCTCCCCCCCCCCATGTTTCTTTTCTCTCCCCCCCCCCATGTTTCTTTTCCTCTCCCCCCCCCCCCATGTTTCTTTTCCTCCCCCCCCCCATGTTTCTGATCCTCTCCCCCCCCATGTTTCTGATCCTCTCCCCCCCCTGTTTCTTTCCCCCCCCCCCCCCCCCATGTTTCTTTTCCTCTCCCCCCCCCCCCATGTTTCTTTCCCCCCCCCCCATGTTTCTTCCCCCCCCCTCTGAACACAATGTGTCCGTCCTGCTCGGCCTCAGCCTCCTCTAATGAACGCTGTAATGGCTTCCTCATCAATTAAAAGCATCTCCTTCGTGCCACCCATCGTCCACAGAGACACGCTCTGACCTCTGACCTCTAAACCAGTCAAGGTCACGCATGGATACCCCCCCCCCCCCTCAGGGTCACTGGGACTGGATTCTCATTAAAGGAAGGCCTGCAATGCAGACATTAAAGAGCAGTATTTTTCAATTAGCGCCGACAAATTCAATCAAAATTCCATAGATTAGGATGAAATGAGGCGCGGGTCATTTACAAGGGCTTTAATTGCACGGCCATTAGACAAATAGTGCAGAGCTCTCCGTCTCATTATCAATCATGAGGGGGCATCAATAGTAAAAAGGTTGTCGGCAGAATCAGTGTGTGTGTGTCAGTGTGTGTGTACGTGCACTCTCCTCGTGCACGCCCCCGCCGCAGAGGAGCTAATAAATATCCCCTTTTGTACTTATAAATTATCCAGTTTAATTAACAACATGGATTATGATTGGACTATGATTTAATTAAACCTTTTTCCTGAGACGCCATCATCCATAATGGGGAGGGGGGGGCAGTAAATGAAGGTGGGAAGTAGTGGAGTACAAATACTTTGTTACTGTACTTAAGTACATGTTTCTGGTATCAGTACTTTACTCCATTACTTATTTTTCTGACCACTTTTACTTTGACTTCTTACATGTTGAACCCAAATACCTGTACTTTCTACTTCTTACATGTTGAACCCAAATACCTGTACTTTCTACTTCTCACATGTTGAACACAAATACTACTGTACTTTCTACTTCTTACATGTTGAACACAAATACCTGTACTTTCTACTTCTTACATGTTGAACCCAAATACCTGTACTTTCTACTTCTTACATGTTGAACACAAATACCTGAACTTTCTACTTCTTACATGTTGAACCCAAATACCTGTACTTTCTACTTCTTACATGTTGAACCCAAATACCTGTACTTTCTACTTCTTACATGTTGAACTCAAATACCTGTACTTTCTACTTCTTACATGTTGAACCCAAATACCTGTACTTTCTACTTCTTACATGTTGAACTCAAATACCTGTACTTTCTACTTCTTACATGTTGAACCCAAATACCTGTACTTTCTACTTCTTACATGTTGAACCCAAATACCTGTACTTTCTACTTCTTACATGTTGAACACAAATACCTGTACTTTCTACTTCTTACATGTTGAACACAAATACCTGTACTTTCTACTTCTAACATGTTGAACACAAAAACCTGTACTTTCTACTTCTTACATGTTGAACACAAAAACCTGTACTTTCTACTTCTTACATGTTGAACACAAAAACCTGTACTTTCTACTTCTTACATGTTGAACACAAATACCTGTACTTCTACTTCTTACATGTTGAACACAGTCCTCTAGTGTCTCTTTGTAGTCCTCTAGTGTCTCTTTGTAGTCCTCTAGTGTCTCTTTGTAGTCCTCTAGTGTCTCTCTGTAGTCCTCTAGTGTCTCTTTGTAGTCCTCTAGTGTCTCTTTGTAGTCCTCTAGTGTCTCTCTGTAGTCCTCTTGTCTCTCTGTAGTCCTCTAGTGTCTCTCTGTAGTCCTCTAGTGTCTCTCTAGTCCTCTAGTGTCTCTCTGTAGTCCTCTAGTGTCTCTTTGTAGTCCTCTAGTGTCTCTCTGTAGTCCTCTAGTGTCTCTCTGTAGTCCTCTAGTGTCTCTTTGTAGTCCTCTAGTGTCTCTTTGTAGTCCTCTAGTGTCTCTCTGTAGTCCTCTTGTGTCTCTCTGTAGTCCTCTAGTGTCTCTCTGTAGTCCTCTAGTGTCTCTCTGTAGTCCTCTAGTGTCTCTCTGTAGTCCTCTAGTGTCTCTCTGTAGTCCTCTAGTGTCTCTCTGTAGTCCTTTAGTGTCTCTTTAGTCCTCTAGTGTCTCTCTGTAGTCCTCTAGTGTCTCTCTGTAGTCCTCTAGTGTCTCTTTGTAGTCCTCTAGTGTCTCTTTGTAGTCCTTAGTGTCCTCTCTGTAGTCCTCTAGTGTCTCTTTGTAGTCCTTAGTGTCTCTCTGTAGTCCTCTAGTGTCTCTCTGTAGTCCTCTAGTGTCTCTCTGTAGTCCTTTAGTGTCTCTTTGTAGTCCTCTAGTGTCTCTCTGTAGTCCTCTAGTGTCTCTCTGTAGTCCTCTAGTGTCTCTTTGTAGTCCTCTAGTGTCTCTTTGTAGTCCTTAGTGTCTCTCTGTAGTCCTCTAGTGTCTCTTTGTAGTCCTCTAGTGTCTCTTTGTAGTCCTCTAGTGTCTCTTTGTAGTCCTCTAGTGTCTCTCTGTAGTCCTTAGTGTCTCTCTGTAGTCCTCTAGTGTCTCTTTGTAGTCCTCTAGTGTCTCTCTGTAGTCCTTAGTGTCTCTCTGTAGTCCTCTAGTGTCTCTTTGTAGTCCTTAGTGTCTCTCTGTAGTCCTCTAGTGTCTCTTTGTAGTCCTCTAGTGTCTCTTTGTAGTCCTCTAGTGGCTCTTTGTAGTCCTCTAGTGTCTCTTTGTAGTCCTTAGTGTCTCTCTGTAGTCCTCTAGTGTCTCTTTGTAGTCCTCTAGTGTCTCTCTGTAGTCCTCTAGTGTCTCTCTGTAGTCCTCTAGTGTCTCTCTGTAGTCCTCTAGTGTCTCTCTGTAGTCCTTAGTGTCTCTCTGTAGTCCTCTAGTGTCTCTCTGTAGTCCTCTAGTGTCTCTCTGTAGTCCTCTAGTGTCTCTTTGTAGTCCTCTAGTGTCTCTCTGTAGTCCTCTAGTGTCTCTCTGTAGTCCTCTAGTGTCTCTCTGTAGTCCTCTAGTGTCTCTCTGTAGTCCTTTAGTGTCTCTTTGTAGTCCTCTAGTGTCTCTCTGTAGTCCTCTAGTGTCTCTTTGTAGTCCTCTAGTGTCTCTCTGTAGTCCTCTAGTGTCTCTCTGTAGTCCTCTAGTGTCTCTCTGTAGTCCTCTAGTGTCTCTCTGTAGTCCTCTAGTGTCTCTCTGTAGTCCTCTAGTGTCTCTTTGTAGTCCTCTAGTGTCTCTCTGTAGTCCTCTAGTGCTCTCTGTAGTCCTCTAGTGTCTCTCTGTAGTCCTCTAGTGTCTCTCTGTAGTCCTCTAGTGTCTCTTTGTAGTCCTCTAGTGTCTCTTTGTAGTCCTCTAGTGTCTCTCTGTAGTCCTCTAGTGTCTCTCTGTAGTCCTCTAGTGTCTCTCTGTAGTCCTCTAGTGTCTCTCTGTAGTCCTCTAGTGTCTCTCTGTAGTCCTTTAGTGTCTCTCTGTAGTCCTCTAGTGTCTCTCTGTAGTCCTCTAGTGTCTCTTTGTAGTCCTCTAGTGTCTCTTTGTAGTCCTCTAGTGTCTCTCTGTAGTCCTCTAGTGTCTCTCTGTAGTCCTCTAGTGTCTCTCTGTAGTCCTCTAGTGTCTCTCTGTAGTCCTCTAGTGTCTCTCTGTAGTCCTCTAGTGTCTCTTTGTAGTCCTCTAGTGTCTCTTTGTAGTCCTCTAGTGTCTCTCTGTAGTCCTCTAGTGTCTCTCTGTAGTCCTCTAGTGTCTCTCTGTAGTCCTCTAGTGTCTCTCTGTAGTCCTCTAGTGTCTCTCTGTAGTCCTCTAGTGTCTCTCTGTAGTCCTCTAGTGTCTCTTTATAGTCCTCTAGTGTCTCTCTGTAGTCCTCTAGTGTCTCTCTGTAGTCCTCTAGTGTCTCTCTGTAGTCCTCTAGTGTCTCTTTGTAGTCCTCTAGTGTCTCTCTGTAGTCCTCTAGTGTCTCTTTGTAGTCCTCTAGTGTCTCTTTGTAGTCCTCTAGTGTCTCTCTGTAGTCCTCTAGTGTCTCTCTGTATCCTCTAGTGTCTCTCTGTAGTCTTAGTGTCTCTTTGTAGTCCTCTAGTGTCTCTCTGTAGTCCTTTAGTGTCTCTCTGTAGTCCTCTAGTGTCTCTCTGTAGTCCTCTAGTGTCTCTTTGTAGTCCTCTAGTGTCTCTTTGTAGTCCTCTAGTGTCTCTTTGTAGTCCTCTAGTGTCTCTTTGTAGTCCTCTAGTGTCTCTCTGTAGTCCTCTAGTGTCTCTTTGTAGTCCTCTAGTGTCTCTCTGTAGTCCTCTAGTGTCTCTCTGTAGTCCTCTAGTGTCTCTTTGTAGTCCTCTAGTGTCTCTTTGTAGTCCTCTAGTGTCTCTCTGTAGTCCTCTAGTGTCTCTCTGTAGTCCTTTAGTGTCTCTTTGTAGTCCTCTAGTGTCTCTTTGTAGTCCTCTAGTGTCTCTTTGTAGTCCTCTAGTGTCTCTTTGTAGTCCTCTAGTGTCTCTCTGTAGTCCTCTAGTGTCTCTTTGTATCCTCTAGTGTCTCTCTGTAGTCCTTTAGTGTCTCTTTGTAGTCCTCTAGTGTCTCTCTGTAGTCCTCTAGTGTCTCTCTGTAGTCTCTAGTGTCTCTCTGTAGTCCTTTAGTGTCTCTCTGTAGTCCTCTAGTGTCTCTTTGTAGTCTTTAGTGTCTCTTTGTAGTCCTCTAGTGTCTCTCTGTAGTCCTCTAGTGTCTCTTTGTAGTCCTTTAGTGTCTCTTTGTAGTCCTTTAGTGTCTCTTTGTAGTCCTCTAGTGTCTCTTTGTAGTCCTCTAGTGTCTCTCTGTAGTCCTTTAGTGTCTCTCTGTAGTCCTTCAGTGTCTCTTTGTAGTCCTTCAGTGTCTCTTTGTAGTCCTTCAGTGTCTCTCTGTAGTCCTTCAGTGTCTCTCTGTAGTCCTTTAGTGTCTCTCTGTAGTCCTCTAGTGTCTCTTTGTAGTCCTTTAGTGTCTCTTTGTAGTCCTCTAGTGTCTCTCTGTAGTCCTCTAGTGTCTCTTTGTAGTCCTCTAGTGTCTCTTTGTAGTCCTTTAGTGTCTCTTTGTAGTCTCTCTAGTGTCTCTTTGTAGTCCTCTAGTGTCTCTCTGTAGTCCTTTAGTGTCTCTCTGTAGTCCTTCAGTGTCTCTTTGTAGTCCTTCAGTGTCTCTTTGTAGTCCTTCAGTGTCTCTCTGTAGTCCTTCAGTGTCTCTCTGTAGTCCTTCAGTGTCTCTTTGTAGTCTGATGCCTCCCTCCTAGTGTTTTTTTAAACCTGAAGCTTTTAAAGTCTCAGTTTTTGTCGCCGTGTCGAATCGATTCACGTTCAGAGCAGCGATGGATTCCTGATGATCGCAGCTGAAAGCCTCCATTGATCGCAGGTCGCTCTGCATCGAGTTCTTTAAGTATCTCTGGCAGCGAGCTCTTCTTATTGATCCGATATCTGCACAAAACCTGAGTCTAATCCCTGCATCGGATTTGTCTACCAAACGGCTAAAAGCTAAATATACAGCTTTATTAAGTTATTCATTTCTTTTTAGATATACACCTTTAAGGAAAATGTATTATAATGAATAATAATAAAACATTTAATATATATTATTATGAACATTTATTATAATTATACATTTAGAAAATATATAAAATAATATGAGTAATAATAATACAAAATATAGACGGAATAGAAAATCAAATACCTTTGCAGACCATTGACTTGCACTAAAACCTATAGAACACACTACAGGAGAGAGTACACAGACTTAAAGACTTTTAAAGCTCGGAGGATAAAACACAGTGAGACAGATTAAAGCAGGGGTGGGGGGCAATTATTTTTTACAAGGGGCCACTTCAGAAACTCGAGCTGTGTTGGGGGGCCGAATCAAAAATAAGTTGAACTTAATTCTGCTCAATATACCAATACTGAAAAGGTGTTTTACAGTATGTTAAAGATAAGAAATGAATCAGCTTTATACAAAAAGAAATGAGTGCTTTTGATTTTTGTTTTTCAGTTAATTTTACTTGTTCAGTGAGAAAAATCCAGTCTGTCTTGGGCTTGAACAAGTGCACGGAAATCTGGTTCAATGTCTGAGGTGGATATGCGAAGGACAGCTGAGAGGTGATCATCAGTGATAGAGGATCTGTATCTGGATTTGTTGAACTTCATCACTGAGAATGTCTGTTCACATATGTAGGTAGATCCAAAGAGGACCATCATCTTCTGAGCACGTCTCCTGATGTGTGGAAAGTTCTCCTCTTTCAGGGAAGAGTAAAACTCAGGCAGTGAGACTGACCTAAAGTGCTCTGACAGAAGTGTGTCAGACTGCAGGTCAATGAGTTCAAGCTGAACATCACTGGGTGCATCATCCACATGGCATGTAAATGGGGAAAAGATCATGTTCATTTCATTCTCAACTGTTTTGAAGTCTTTAAATCGCCTTGAAAACTCACCATGCAGTGCTTCTAACATGGATGAGTACCTCTGGAGGTGATCAGCTGATGGTGTGGCTTCCTTCAGTGTTGGCAAGTGCGTGAGAATGTTGTCCTCCATTTGGCTTGAGAGAAGCTGCAGCTTTCTCATGAAAGCCTTCACTGCACTGTACATGTCATGCACAAAAAGGCCCTTGCCTTGCAGTTTGACATTTAGTTCACTCATTAGTGCAGTCACATCTACAGCAAAACCAAGGTCTGCCATCCAGTCTGCATCTGAAAGCTGTGGGATGTCGTTTCCTTTCTTCACACAGAAGTCTTGAATCTCTTCTCTCAGGTCCCATACTCTTTTCAGCACTTTGCCCAGGCTGAGCCACCTGACAGCTGCATGGTAGGGTATGTCACGATGTTCAGTCTCACTTTCCTCCAAAAGTGCAACAAACTGTCTGTGATTCAATGCTCTTGCCCTGATGAAGTTAACTATTTTAGTTACAACATCAACAACATGGTTAATTTTTAACACTGACTTACACAACACTTCCTGATGTATAATACAATGCAAAAATACCTATTTCTGCTCAGGGTTAATTTCTGTCACTTTATCCTGCATTCTCTTCAATAGTCCAACATTTTTCCCTGTCAGATTTGGACAACCATCCGTTGTCACGCCTGCCAGCTTGTCCCATTTCAGTCCCAACTTTTCCACACATGCATTTACCTCCGTGAACAAATCACTCCCTGTTGTTGTACCTTTCATTGACTGCATGGCTGCCAGCTCCTCCGTGATTTTGAAGTCTGTAGTTATCCCACGTAGGAAGATGAGTAGCTGGGCAGTGTCACGTACATCGCAGCTCTCATCCAAAGCCAAGGAAAAAAAGTCAAAGTTGACCGCTCTGTTCTGCAGCTGAAGCTCCAGATTTCCCGCGATGTCCTCAATTCTCCTCGTAACAGTGCGTCGGGAGAGCGGCACTTTCTCAAATGCCTCCTTTTTCTCCGGGCATATTAGTGTCCAACAAACACTCCTTAATGAACTCTTCGTCCGAAAACGGTTAACTTTTAAGACATAACTCGTCTTGACAGCTGCATCTCTGGATGTGGAATGTTTTGTGAAAATGTGTTGTTGGCTTTGCAGCTTAGCTAGCAAAGCATCCGACCCCTTTGCCCGCTCTTCCTCAGACAGGTTCTTGTATTTATCTGCGTGTTTGGTAGCATAGTGGCGACTCAAATTGTACTCCTTGAACACAGCGACCTGCGCACCACAAACTAAACACACAGCTTTACCTTTCACTTCTGTAAATAAATACTTAGCGGTCCATGTCTTGTTGAAAACGCGGCATTCAGTATCGATCTTTCTTTTTTTGCCCTTAGCGGACATTTCGAGGACTAGCCGGCCTGCATCACTCGTAAATGTTACGGCATGCGCGTTTACGTAAATAAATAAAAAAACAGCAGCTTCCTTTTCAAAATAAAAGCAACACAGTTAGAAAAGTATTTACGCCATGCAAGCAATACAGCTGTGTTGCTTTTATTTTGAAAAGGTTGCTGTTTTTTTTCATTATGTTATAATTTATGATCAACCTCACACGGGCCGGCCAAGGCCGGCCAACGGGCCCCCGGATGTGGCCCGCGGGCCGTAACATGCCCACCCCTGGATTAAAGGGTCTTATGTTAGTGAATATTAACCCCACAGCGCCCCCTGCAGGCTGATGAACGCACCGCCCTGCAGAGCAGACAGTATGTAAAGGGTCTCGATGAGAGGGTTTTCAGACCTGTAATTGCTGTGGGAGTTACGGGAAGCTTCCGTTTCTCAGAGCGGCCGCTGTGAGCTGGAGCTGAAAAATCAGACAGATTAAAGAAGGGGTCGCAGACGGTTAAAGACAGCAGCGGGAGTTAGAGCTCGAGTCTGTCTTCTTCATCCTGACACCAAACATACCTGCTCTTATGAAACCACTGCGCTCAGTCATCTGTCTTCACCAGAGCTCCATTAACACATGATGGAGCTCACTGGGCCGCAACGCTCTTATTCTGAAGGGCTGCAGCATGGCTTTCAGTACTTCCAAAAGATGGTCATTTGAAGTATGGAAAAGTGTTCGTTGCTCAAGAAGATGTGCTATTGTTTCCCAGGAACAATGAAAAGGTGACAGTACAGAGACAGGTCAGCATATTCAGTGGTTTGTGTACCATCTGACGTAGTGCTGCGCTCAGTCCATGAACACATAAGAGCTCAACTGCTCTTATTCTGAAAAGCTGCAACATGGCTATTCAGTAGCTCCAAATGATTATTGGATTATTTAATGTGCAGAGATCTGCAGCAGCTCTCTAAGAACATGCACAATTAAGGACATACATATAACACAGCACATCAGTAGTCTGGGGATTGTAGTCCTTTTATGTAGCAGGACATAAAAGTCCTGTAGTCCTTTTGTAGTCATATTGATGTCTCTTTGTAGCCATTTTGTATCTTTTGTGTCTCTCTGTAGTCCTTTTGTATCTCGTTGTAGTCCTTTTGTGTCTCTCTGTAGCCATTTGTGTCTCTCTGTAGTCTTTTGTCTCTCTGTAGTCCTTTAGTGTCTCTTTGTATCTCGTTGTAGTCTTTTGTGTCTCTCTGTAGCCATTTTGTGTCTCTCTGTAGTCTTTTGTGTCTCTCTGTAGCCATTTTGTGTCTCGTTGTAGTCTTTTGTGTCTCTCTGTAGTCTTTTGTGTCTCTCTGTAGTCCTTTAGTGTCTCTTTGTATCTCGTTGTAGTCTTTTGTGTCTCTCTGTAGCCATTTTGTGTCTCTCTGTAGTCTTTTGTGTCTCTCTGTAGCCATTTTGTGTCTCTCTGTAGCCATTTTGTGTCTCTCTGTAGTCTTTTGTGTCTCTCTGTAGTCTTTTGTGTCTCTCTGTAGCCATTTTGTGTCTCTCTGTAGTCTTTTGTGTCTCTCTGTAGTCTTTTGTGTCTCTCTGTAGCCATTTTGTGTCTCTCTGTAGGCCATTTTGTGTCTCTCTGTAGCCATTTTGTGTCTCTCTGTAGTCTTTTGTGTCTCGTTGTAGTCCTTTTGTGTCTCTCTGTAGTCTTTTGTGTCTCGTTGTAGTCCTTTTGTGTCTCTCTGTAGTCTTTTGTGTCTCGTTGTAGTCCTTTTGTGTCTCTCTGTAGCCATTTTGTGTCTCTCTGTAGTCTTTTGTGTCTCTCTGTAGTCTTTAGTGTCTCTCTGTAGCCATTTTGTGTCTCTCTGTAGTCCTTAGTGTCTCTCTGTAGCCATTTTGTGTCTCTCTGTAGTCTTTAGTGTCTCTCTGTAGTCTTTAGTGTCTCTCTGTAGCCATTTTGTGTCTCTCTGTAGTCCTTAGTGTCTCTCTGTAGTCTTTAGTGTCTCTCTGTAGTCCTTTTGTGTCTCGTTGTAGTCCTTTTGTGTCTCGTTGTAGTCTTTTGTGTCTCTCTGTAGTCTTTTGTGTCTCTCTGTAGCCATTTTGTGTCTCTCTGTAGCCATTTTGTGTCTCTCTGTAGTCTTTTGTGTCTCTCTGTAGCCATTTTGTGTCTCTCTGTAGTCTTTTGTGTCTCTCTGTAGTCCTTTAGTGTCTCTTTGTGTCTCGTTGTAGTCTTTTGTGTCTCTCTGTAGTCTTTTGTGTCTCGTTGTAGTCCTTTTGTGTCTCTCTGTAGTCTTTTGTGTCTCTCTGTAGCCATTTTGTGTCTCTCTGTAGCCATTTGTGTCTCTCTGTAGTCTTTTGTGTCTCTCTGTAGCCATTTTGTGTCTCTCTGTAGTCTTTTGTGTCTCTCTGTAGCCATTTGTGTCTCTCTGTAGTCTTTTGTGTCTCTCTGTAGCCATTTTGTGTCTCTCTGTAGTCTTTTGTGTCTCTCTGTAGTCCTTTAGTGTCTCTTTGTATCTCGTTCTAGTCTTTTGTGTCTCGTTGTAGTCCTCTAGTGTCTCTCTGTAGTCTTTAGTGTCTCTCTGTAGTCTTTAGTGTCTCTCTGTAGCCATTTTGTGTCTCTCTGTAGTCCTTAGTGTCTCTCTGTAGTCCTTAGTGTCTCTCTGTAGTCTTTAGTGTCTCTCTGTAGTCCTCTAGTGTCTCTCTGTAGTCCTTTTGTGTCTCGTTGTAGTCCTTTTGTGTCTTTTCCTACACACCTTCTTCTCGTCTCCAGCGAGCTCGTGATGTTTTTCTCCGCATGCTTCTGGAAACCCACAGCTGGTAGTTTTTAAGAACAGGGCGACGTGGTGAATCTTCACTTCATCCATCAAGCTGCGTCCACTTTCCTGCAGCTCAGAGCAGGTGTTGCTAACGCGCTAATGACTGCTGTTAGCCTCTCTCTGCACCCCTCCCTCTTTACACCGCCTGACCTCTGACCCCTGCCCATAAAACAGGTACATATACCTGAGGCTCCCAGCAGCCCAGACTCAGACAGAGCACTAATTAGATCTCTAAAAAGGGACTCATTTCATTATGGAGCTTAATGAGTGCGGCTGGAATCAGGTCAGAGCGTTTCCTCCCGTTAGCATTAAAGGCGCCCGATAATCAGGCTCTGAATGAACGCTTTGTTTCTGATTCTTTTTCTCACAACAAGCGTCTCGCTCTGTTTCCTTTATCTCTCATCAGGTGGGAAACTGTCTGAGTTCCTAATAGCCCCTCAGTCTCAGTGCTTCTGCTTTGTCCTGATTTTAATAGGAAGTGTTTAAGGAGCTTCTCCCAGGATCTGGTATTCCTCTGAAGTCCTGACACTCAGACCGAACTGATCTGTGGTCAGACTGAGAGCGGTTAGTTCTGCTTCATCATGTCTGTATGAGCCGGACATGAAGCCGACGTCTGGAGCTTCAGGGAGAAAGACTTTTAAAGGGACATTTAGAAGTGTAGGAAAACAGAGATTAAAACTGGAGGACTTTGTAGTCCTTTCGTGTCTCTTTGTAGTCCTTGAGTGTCTCTTTGTAGTCCTTGAGTGTCTCTTTGTAGTCCTTTAGTGTCTCTCTGTAGTCCTTTAGTGTCTCTTTGTAGTCCTTTAGTGTCTCTTTGTAGTCCTTTAGTGTCTCTTTGTAGTCCTCTAGTGTCTCTCTGTAGTCCTTTAGTGTCTCTCTGTAGTCCTTCAGTGTCTCTCTGTAGTCCTCTAGTGTCTCTCTGTAGTCCTCTAGTGTCTCTCTGTAGTCCTCTAGTGTCTCTCTGTAGTCCTCTAGTGTCTCTCTGTAGTCCTCTAGTGTCTCTTTGTAGTCCTCTAGTGTCTCTCTGTAGTCCTTAGTGTCTCTCTGTAGTCCTTAGTGTCTCTTTGTAGTCCTCTAGTGTCTCTCTGTAGTCCTCTAGTGTCTCTCTGTAGTCCTCTAGTGTCTCTCTGTAGTCCTCTAGTGTCTCTCTGTAGTCCTCTAGTGTCTCTCTGTAGTCCTCTAGTGTCTCTCTGTAGTCCTCTAGTGTCTCTCTGTAGTCCTCTAGTGTCTCTCTGTAGTCCTCTAGTGTCTCTCTGTAGTCCTCTAGTGTCTCTCTGTAGTCCTCTAGTGTCTCTCTGTAGTCCTCTAGTGTCTCTCTGTAGTCCTCTAGTGTCTCTTTGTAGTCCTCTAGTGTCTCTCTGTAGTCCTCTAGTGTCTCTTTGTAGTCCTCTAGTGTCTCTCTGTAGTCCTCTAGTGTCTCTCTGTAGTCCTCTAGTGTCTCTTTGTAGTCCTCTAGTGTCTCTCTGTAGTCCTCTAGTGTCTCTTTGTAGTCCTCTAGTGTCTCTCTGTAGTCCTCTAGTGTCTCTCTGTAGTCCTCTAGTGTCTCTTTGTAGTCCTCTAGTGTCTCTTTGTAGTCCTCTAGTGTCTCTCTGTAGTCCTCTAGTGTCTCTTTGTAGTCCTCTAGTGTCTCTTTGTAGTCCTCTAGTGTCTCTCTGTAGTCCTCTAGTGTCTCTTTGTAGTCCTCTAGTGTCTCTTTGTAGTCCTTTAGTGTCTCTCTGTAGTCCTCTAGTGTCTCTTTGTAGTCCTCTAGTGTCTCTTTGTAGTCCTTTAGTGTCTCTCTGTAGTCCTCTAGTGTCTCTCTGTAGTCCTCTAGTGTCTCTCTGTAGTCCTCTAGTGTCTCTCTGTAGTCCTCTAGTGTCTCTTTGTAGTCCTCTAGTGTCTCTCTGTAGTCCTCTAGTGTCTCTTTGTAGTCCTCTAGTGTCTCTCTGTAGTCCTCTAGTGTCTCTTTGTAGTCCTCTAGTGTCTCTCTGTAGTCCTTCAGTGTCTCTTTGTAGTCCTCTAGTGTCTCTCTGTAGTCCTTAGTGTCTCTCTAGTGTCTCTCTGTAGTCCTCTAGTGTGTCTCTCTGTAGTCCTCTAGTGTCTCTCTGTAGTCCTTCAGTGTCTCTCTGTAGTCCTCTAGTGTCTCTTTGTAGTCCTTTAGTGTCTCTTTGTAGTCCTTGAGTGTCTCTTTGTAGTCCTCTAGTGTCTCTTTGTAGTCCTCTAGTGTCTCTCTGTAGTCCTCTAGTGTCTCTCTGTAGTCCTCTAGTGTCTCTTTGTAGTCCTCTAGTGTCTCTCTGTAGTCCTCTAGTGTCTCTCTGTAGTCCTCTAGTGTCACTTTGTAGTCCTCTAGTGTCTCTTTGTAGTCCTCTAGTGTCTCTCTGTAGTCCTCTAGTGTCTCTTTGTAGTCCTTAGTGTCTCTCTGTAGTCCTCTAGTGTCTCTTTGTAGTCCTCTAGTGTCTCTTTGTAGTCCTCTAGTGTCTCTTTGTAGTCCTCTAGTGTTTCTTTGTAGTCCTTGAGTGTCTCTTTGTAGTCCTCTAGTGTCTCTGTGTAGTCCTCTAGTGTCTCTCTGTAGTCCTCTAGTGTCTCTTTGTAGTCCTTGAGTGTCTCTTTGTAGTCCTCTAGTGTCTCTGTGTAGTCCTCTAGTGTCTCTCTGTAGTCCTCTAGTGTCTCTTTGTAGTCCTCTAGTGTCTCTCTGTAGTCCTCTAGTGTCTCTTTGTAGTCCTCTAATGTCTCTTTGTAGTCCTCTAGTGTCTCTTTGTAGTCCTCTAGTGTCTCTTTGTAGTCCTCTAGTGTCTCTTTGTAGTCCTCTAGTGTTTCTTTGTAGTCCTCTAGTGTCTCTTTGTAGTCCTCTAGTGTCTCTTTGTAGTCCTCTAGTGTTTCTTTGTAGTCCTTGAGTGTCTCTTTGTAGTCCTCTAGTGTCTCTGTGTAGTCCTCTAGTGTCTCTCTGTAGTCCTCTAGTGTCTCTTTGTAGTCCTTGAGTGTCTCTTTGTAGTCCTCTAGTGTCTCTGTGTAGTCCTCTAGTGTCTCTCTGTAGTCCTCTAGTGTCTCTTTGTAGTCCTCTAGTGTCTCTCTGTAGTCCTCTAGTGTCTCTTTGTAGTCCTCTAATGTCTCTTTGTAGTCCTCTAGTGTCTCTTTGTAGTCCTCTAGTGTCTCTTTGTAGTCCTCTAGTGTCTCTTTGTAGTCCTCTAGTGTCTCTCTGTAGTCCTCTAGTGTCTCTTTGTAGTCCTCTAGTGTCTCTTTGTAGTCCTCTAGTGTCTCTTTGTAGTCCTCTAGTGTCTCTCTGTAGTCCTCTAGTGTCTCTCTGTAGTCCTCTAGTGTCTCTTTGTAGTCCTCTAGTGTCTCTTTGTAGTCCTCTAGTGTTTCTTTGTAGTCCTCTAGTGTCTCTTTGTAGTCCTCTAGTGTTTCTTTGTAGTCCTCTAGTGTCTCTCTGTAGTCCTCTAGTGTCTCTCTGTAGTCCTCTAGTGTCTCTCTGTAGTCCTCTAGTGTCTCTTTGTAGTCCTCTAGTGTCTCTCTGTAGTCCTTCAGTGTCTCTTTGTAGTCCTCTAGTGTCTCTCTGTAGTCCTCTAGTGTCTCTTTGTAGTCCTCTAGTGTCTCTTTGTAGTCCTCTAGTGTCTCTCTGTAGTCCTCTAGTGTCTCTTTGTAGTCCTCTAGTGTCTCTCTGTAGTCCTCTAGTGTCTCTCTGTAGTCCTCTAGTGTCTCTTTGTAGTCCTCTAGTGTCTCTCTGTAGTCCTTCAGTGTCTCTTTGTAGTCCTCTAGTGTCTCTCTGTAGTCCTCTAGTGTCTCTCTGTAGTCCTATAGTGTCTCTCTGTAGTCCTCTAGTGTCTCTCTGTAGTCCTTTAGTGTCTCTTTGTAGTCCTTAGTGTCTCTTTGTAGTCCTCGAGTGTCTCTCTGTAGTCCTCTAGTGTCTCTCTGTAGTCCTCTAGTGTCTCTCTGTAGTCCTCTAGTGTCTCTCTGTAGTCCTCTAGTGTCTCTCTGTAGTCCTCTAGTGTCTCTCTGTAGTCCTCTAGTGTCTCTCTGTAGTCCTCTAGTGTCTCTCTGTAGTCCTCTAGTGTCTCTCTGTAGTCCTCTAGTGTCTCTTTGTAGTCCTCTAGTGTCTCTTTGTAGTCCTCTAGTGTCTCTCTGTAGTCCTCTAGTGTCTCTCTGTAGTCCTCTAGTGTCTCTCTGTAGTCCTCTAGTGTCTCTCTGTAGTCCTCTAGTGTCTCTCTGTAGTCCTCTAGTGTCTCTCTGTAGTCCTTCAGTGTCTCTTTGTAGTCCTCTAGTGTCTCTCTGTAGTCCTTAGTGTCTCTCTGTAGTCCTCTAGTGTCTCTCTGTAGTCCTCTAGTGTCTCTCTGTAGTCCTCTAGTGTCTCTTTGTAGTCCTTTAGTGTCTCTTTGTAGTCCTTAGTGTCTCTTTGTAGTCCTTGAGTGTCTCTTTGTAGTCCTCTAGTGTCTCTTTGTAGTCCTCTAGTGTCTCTCTGTAGTCCTCTAGTGTCTCTCTGTAGTCCTCTAGTGTCTCTTTGTAGTCCTTAGTGTCTCTTTGTAGTCCTCTAGTGTCTCTCTGTAGTCCTTAGTGTCTCTCTGTAGTCCTCTAGTGTCTCTCTGTAGTCCTCTAGTGTCTCTTTGTAGTCCTCTAGTGTCTCTTTGTAGTCCTCTAGTGTCTCTGTGTAGTCCTCTAGTGTCTCTTTGTAGTCCTCGAGTGTCTCTTTGTAGTCCTCTAGTGTCTCTCTGTAGTCCTCTAGTCTCTCTCTGTAGTCCTCTAGTGTCTCTCTGTAGTCCTCTAGTGTCTCTTTGTAGTCCTCTAGTGTCTCTTTGTAGTCCTCTAGTGTCTCTTTGTAGTCCTCTAGTGTCTCTTTGTAGTCCTCTAGTGTTTCTTTGTAGTCCTCTAGTGTCTCTTTGTAGTCCTCTAGTGTCTCTCTGTAGTCCTTAGTGTCTCTCTGTAGTCCTTAGTGTCTCTCTGTAGTCCTTCAGTGTCTCTCTGTAGTCCTCTAGTGTCTCTTTGTAGTCCTCTAGTGTCTCTTTGTAGTCCTCTAGTGTCTCTCTGTAGTCCTCTATTGTCTCTTTGTAGTCCTCTAGTGTCTCTTTGTAGTCCTCTAGTGTCTCTTTGTAGTCCTCTAGTGTCTCTCTGTAGTCCTCTATTGTCTCTTTGTAGTCCTCTAGTGTCTCTTTGTAGTCCTCTAGTGTCTCTTTGTAGTCCTCTAGTGTTTCTTTGTAGTCCTCTAGTGTCTCTTTGTAGTCCTCTAGTGTTTCTTTGTAGTCCTCTAGTGTCTCTTTGTAGTCCTCTAGTGTCTCTTTGTAGTCCTCTAGTGTCTTTTTGTAGTCCTCTAGTGTCTCTTTGTAGTCCTCTAGTGTCTCTCTGTAGTCCTCTAGTGTCTCTTTGTAGTCCTCTAGTGTCTCTCTGTAGTCCTCTAGTGTCTCTCTGTAGTCCTCTAGTGTCTCTTTGTAGTCCTCTAGTGTCTCTCTGTAGTCCTCTAGTGTCTCTTTGTAGTCCTCTAGTGTCTCTTTGTAGTCCTCTAGTGTCTCTCTGTAGTCCTCTAGTGTCTCTTTGTAGTCCTCTAGTGTCTCTCTGTAGTCCTCTAGTGTCTCTTTGTAGTCCTCTAGTGTCTCTTTGTAGTCCTTTAGTGTCTCTTTGTAGTCCTCTAGTGTCTCTCTGTAGTCCTCTAGTGTCTCTTTGTAGTCCTCTAGTGTCTCTCTGTAGTCCTCTAGTGTCTCTTTGTAGTCCTCTAGTGTCTCTTTGTAGTCCTTTAGTGTCTCTTTGTAGTCCTCTAGTGTCTCTTTGTAGTCCTCTAGTGTCTCTCTGTAGTCCTCTAGTGTCTCTTTGTAGTCCTCTAGTGTCTTTTTGTAGTCCTCTAGTGTCCTTTGTAGTCCTCTAGTGTCTCTCTGTAGTCCTCTAGTGTCTCTTTGTAGTCCTCTAGTGTCTCTTTGTAGTCCTTTAGTGTCTCTCTGTAGTCCTCTAGTGTCTCTTTGTAGTCCTCTAGTGTTTCTTTGTAGTCCTCTAGTGTCTCTTTGTAGTCCTTGAGTGTCTCTTTGTAGTCCTCTAGTGTCTCTGTGTAGTCCTCTAGTGTCTCTTTGTAGTCCTTTAGTGTCTCTCTGTAGTCCTCTAGTGTCTCTTTGTAGTCCTCTAGTGTCTCTTTGTAGTCCTCTAGTGTCTCTTTGTAGTCCTCTAGTGTCTCTTGTAGTCCTCTAGTGTTTCTTTGTAGTCCTCTAGTGTCTCTTTGTAGTCCTTGAGTGTCTCTTTGTAGTCCTCTAGTGTCTCTGTGTAGTCCTCTAGTGTCTCTCTGTAGTCCTCTAGTGTCTCTCTGTAGTCCTCTAGTGTCTCTTTGTAGTCCTCTAGTGTCTCTGTGTAGTCCTTTAGTGTCTCTCTGTAGTCCTCTAGTGTCTCTCTGTAGTCCTTTAGTGTCTCTGTGTAGTCCTTTAGTGTCTCTCTGTAGTCCTCTAGTGTCTCTCTGTAGTCCTCTAGTGTCTCTCTGTAGTCCTCTAGTGTCTCTCTGTAGTCCTCTAGTGTCTCTCTGTAGCCCTCTAGTGTCTCTTGTAGTCCTCTAGTGTCTCTTTGTAGTCCTCTAGTGTCTCTCTGTAGCCCTCTAGTGTCTCTCTGTAGCCCTCTAGTGTCTCTCTGTAGTCCTCTAGTGTCTCTTTGTAGTCCTCTAGTGTCTCTTTGTAGTCCTCTAGTGTCTCTCTGTAGCCCTCTAGTGTCTCTCTGTAGTCCTCTAGTGTCTCTCTGTAGCCCTCTAGTGTCTCTTTGTAGTCCTCTAGTGTCTCTCTGTAGTCCTCTAGTGTCTCTCTGTAGTCCTCTAGTGTCTCTCTGTAGTCCTCTAGTGTCTCTCTGTAGTCCTCTAGTGTCTCTTTGTAGTCCTCTAGTGTCTCTCTGTAGTCCTCTAGTGTCTCTTTGTAGTCCTTTAGTGTCTCTCTGTAGTCCTCTAGTGTCTCTTTGTAGTCCTCTAGTGTCTCTCTGTAGTCCTTTAGTGTCTCTCTGTATTCCTCTAGTGTCTCTCTGTAGTCCTCTAGTGTCTCTCTGTAGTCCTCTAGTGTCTCTCTGTAGTCCTCTAGTGTCTCTCTGTAGTCCTCTAGTGTCTCTTTGTAGTCCTTTAGTGTCTCTCTGTAGTCCTTTAGTGTCTCTCTGTAGTCCTCTAGTGTCTCTCTGTAGTCCTCTAGTGTCTCTCTGTAGTCCTCTAGTGTCTCTCTGTAGTCCTCTAGTGTCTCTCTGTAGTCCTCTAGTGTCTCTTTGTAGTCCTTGAGTGTCTCTTTGTAGTCCTCTAGTGTCTCTGTGTAGTCCTCTAGTGTCTCTTTGTAGTCCTTGAGTGTCTCTCTGTAGTCCTCTAGTGTCTCTTGTAGTCCTCTAGTGTCTCTCTGTAGTCCTCTAGTGTCTCTCTGTAGTCCTCTAGTGTCTCTTTGTAGTTCTTTAGTGTCTCTCTGTAGTCCTCTAGTGTCTCTTTGTAGTCTCTAGTGTCTCTCTGTAGTCCTCTAGTGTCTCTCTGTAGTCCTCTAGTGTCTCTTTAGTCCTCTAGTGTCTCTCTGTAGTCCTCTAGTGTCTCTCTGTAGTCCTCTAGTGTCTCTCTGTAGTCCTCTAGTGTCTCTCTGTAGTCCTCTAGTGTCTCTTTGTAGTCCTCTAGTGTTTCTTTGTAGTCCTTGAGTGTCTCTTTGTAGTCCTTGAGTGTCTCTTTGTAGTCCTCTAGTGTCTCTTTGTAGTCCTTGAGTGTCTCTTTGTAGTCCTCTAGTGTCTCTTTGTAGTCCTTGAGTGTCTCTTTGTAGTCCTTCTGTCTCTGTCTCTGTCTCTGTTGAGCTGTTGAGCTGCACCTATAGACGTAGTATATTAGCTAAATATATAACCCTAGTATGTAAACGATGTAAACGATATAAACGTGTGCGGAGCCTCAGAGCTCACCTGCTCCTCAGCGTTTGATGAACGTTCCTCTCCGTGGATCCACCATCATTACTCGGTCAGAGACAGTATGCTCTCCGCGCTCCGATGCTAACGAGGCGCCGCCACCATCGCTCACGCTGTAATTAGCGCCGTGTTCCTGGACACTCGGAGGCCCCCTGCTCGCCGCTAATGGAGTGAACACGGCAGAAAAGGAGCACTATTAAAGCCGACATGTTTCCAGATCGCCACGTGAAAACCCTCCAAAGATCATTCATCATTCCCTCCTCTGATCCTCCTCCTCTGGAAGCTCTCAGAGAACATTCAGACACACATGAGAGGCCGTTTGATCTGAGAGAGAGAAGATACCCAAAGGCCCTGCTATGACTCTATATCAGACATATTTAAACAGACCAGTGGAAGAGTATTTCATCCACAGCAACATGTGCAGAGGTCAGAGGTCAAAGCCACCGCACCTTTTGCTCATGTCACCTGTACCCGATAATTGACAGGGGGGCGGGGCCTCGTGATGTAATGGTTTGGCAAGGCCAGAGCGCTGATTGGTCGGCGTGATGAGGGTAGGCGGGGTCAAGGTCGCTGCTGATGACATGGGGGAGAGTGTTTGTGGGGATGCAAACACAGAAAGGGAGAAAAGGGAGTCGTATAAGAAACGCCATAAATAAAACCAGTTTGTAAATGAGCTATCATGTAAATTCCTTTTGTCCCAGTTAATGTGCTAATCTGCTCTCCTGGGGGGCACGTTGGATTAAACATGAAGTTTATGACCTGCAAACCCCCCCCCCCCCTCTCCTCTCCAGCTGATCCAGAATCAGAATCATTTCCATCTGCAGTCCTGAGGAAGGTACAATCAACAAACACTACAAACATCTCTATCACACCAACAACACTATAACACATGATTTAAGTTCAGGTCAACACAATAACACATAGTACAGTTCAAATATAATATTACAGTACAGTTCAAATATAATATTACAGTACAGTTCAAATATAATATTACAGTACAGTTCAAATTGAAAAACTCAGATTACATTGTATTCAAAAGAGAAAGAGTTCAATGGGATCTGGTCCATCCTACATCCAGGACTTTGCGTAAAAGACATGTTTTTCTACACATTTTAATTCAGAAATGTTCTACCTGAGCGTCCAAACGTCTCTCTATCTGAGCGTCCAGACGTCTCTCTACCTGAGCGTCCAGATGTCTCTCCACCTGAGCGTCCAGACTCTCTCCCTGAGCGTCCAGACGTCTCTCTACCTGAGCGTCCAGACGTCTCTCCACCTGAGCGTCCAGACGTCTCTCCACCTGAGCGTCCAGACTTCTCTCTACTGAGCGTCCAAACGTCTCTCTACCTGAGCGTCCGGACGTCTCTCTACCTGAGCGTCCGGACGTCTCTCTACCTGAGCGTCCAAACGTCTCTCCACCTGAGCGTCCGGACGTCTCTCCACCTGAGCGTCCGGACGTCTCTCTACCTGAGCGTCCGGACGTCTCTCTACCTGAGCGTCTAAACGTCTCTCTACCTAGGCGTCCAGACGTCTCTCTTCCTGAGCGTCCAGACGTCTCTCTACCTGAGCGTCTAAACGTCTCTCTACCTGAGCGTCCAGACGTCTCTCTACCTGAGCGTCTAAACGCTCTCTACCTGAGCGTCCAAACGTCTCTCTACCTAGGCGTCTAAACGTCTCTCTACCTGAGCGTCCAGACGTCTCTCTACCTGAGCGTCCAAACGTCTCTCTACCTGAGCGTCCAAACGTCTCTCCACCTGAGCGTCTAAACGTCTCTCTACCTGAGCATCCAAACGTCTCTCTACCTGAGCGTCCAGACGTCTCTCTACCTGAGCGTCCAGACGTCTCTCTACCTGAGCGTCTAAACGTCTCTCTACCTAGGCGTCCAGACGTCTCTCTACCTGAGCGTCCGGACGTCTCTCTACCTGAGCGTCCGGACGTCTCTCCACCTGAGCGTCCAGACGTCTCTCCACCTGAGCGTCCAGACGTCTCTCTACCTGAGCGTCCGGACGTCTCTCTACCTGAGCGTCTAAACGTCTCTCTACCTAGGCGTCCAGACGTCTCTCTACCTGAGCGTCCAGATGTCTCTCTACCTGAGCGTCTAAACGTCTCTCTACCTAGGCGTCCAGACGTCTCTCTACCTGAGCGTCCAGACGTCTCTCTACCTGAGCGTCTAAACATCTCTCTACCTAGGCGTCCAGACGTCTCTCTACCTGAGCGTCCAGACGTCTCTCTACCTGAGCGTCTAAACGTCTCTCTACCTAGGCGTCCAGACGTCTCTCTACCTGAGCGTCCAGACGTCTCTCTACCTGAGCGTCCAAACGTCTCTCTACCTAGGCGTCCAGACGTCTCTCTACCTGAGCGTCCAGACGTCTCTCTACCTGAGCGTCTAAACGTCTCTCTACCTGAGCGTCCGGACGTCTCTCTACCTGAGCGTCTAAACGTCTCTCTACCTAGGCGTCCAGACGTCTCTCTACCTGAGCGTCCAGATGTCTCTCTACCTGAGCGTCTAAACGTCTCTCTACCTAGGCGTCCAGACGTCTCTCTACTGAGCGTCCAGACGTCTCTCTACCTGAGCGTCTAAACGTCTCTCTACCTAGGCGTCCAGACGTCTCTCTACCTGAGCGTCCAAACGTCTCTCTACCTGAGCGTCCGGACGTCTCTCTACCTGAGCGTCCAAACGTCTCTCCACCTGAGCGTCCGGACGTCTCTCCACCTGAGCGTCCAAACGTCTCTCCACCTGAGCGTCCAGACGTCTCTCCCCGTCCCAGACGTCTCTCTACCTGAGCGTCTAAACGTCTCTCTACCTAGGCGTCCAGACGTCTCTCTACCTGAGCGTCCGGACGTCTCTCCACCTGAGCGTCCAGACGTCTCTCCACCTGAGCGTCCAGGTCTCTCTACCTGAGCGTCCGGACGTCTCTCTACCTGAGCGTCTAAACGTCTCTCTACCTAGGCGTCCAGACGTCTCTCTACCTGAGCGTCTAAACGTCTCTCTACCTAGGCGTCCAGACGTCTTCTACCTGAGCGTCCGGACGTCTCTCTACCTGAGCGTCCGGACGTCTCTCTACCTGAGCGTCCGGACGTCTCTCTACCTGAGCGTCCGGACGTCTCTCTACCTGAGCGTCTAAACGTCTCTCTACCTAGGCGTCCAGACGTCTCTCTACCTGAGCGTCCAGATGTCTCTCTACCTGAGCGTCTAAACGTCTCTCTACCTAGGCGTCCAGACGTCTCTCTACCTGAGCGTCCAGACGTCTCTCTACCTGAGCGTCTAAACGTCTCTATACCTAGGCGTCCAGACGTCTCTCTACCTGAGCATCCAAACGTCTCTCTACCTGAGCGTCCGGACGTCTCTCTACCTGAGCGTCCAAACGTCTCTCCACCTGAGCGTCCGGACGTCTCTCCACCTGAGCGTCCAAACGTCTCTCCACCTGAGCGTCCAGACGTCTCTCCACCTGAGCGTCCAGACTTCTCTCCACCTGAGCGTCCAAACGTCTCTCCACCTGAGCGTCCGGACGTCTCTCCACCTGAGCGTCCGGACGTCTCTCCACCTGAGCGTCCGGACGTCTCTCCACCTGAGCGTCCGGACTTCTCTCCACCTGAGCGTCCAAACGTCTCTCCACCTGAGCGTCCAAACGTCTCTCCACCTGAGCGTCCGGACGTCTCTCCACCTGAGCGTCCGGACGTCTCTCCACCTGAGCGTCCGGACGTCTCTCCACCTGAGCGTCGTGACTTCTCCACCTGAGCGTCCGGACGTCTCTCCACCTGAGCGTCCGGACGTCTCTCTACCTGACCGTCCGGACGTCTCTCTACCTGAGCGTCTCTCCTCTCCCTAAGACGTCTCTCTACCTGAGCGTCCAGACGTCTCTCTACCTGAGCGTCCAAACGTCTCTCTACCTGAGCGTCCAAACGTCTCTCACCTGAGCGTCCAAGCGTCTCTCCACCTGAGCGTCCAGACGTCTCTCTACCTGAGCGTCCAGACGTCTCTCTACCTGAGCGTCCAGACGTCTCTCCACCTGAGCGACCGACTTCTCTCTACTTGAGCGTCCAGACTTCTCTCTACTTGAGCGTCCAGACGTCTCTCCACCTGAGCGTCCAGACGTCTCTCTACTTGAGCGTCCAGACGTCTCTCCACCTGAGCGTCCAGACGTCTCTCCACCTGAGCGTCCAGACGTCTCTCTACCTGAGCGACCAGACTTCTCTCTACTTGAGCGTCCAGACGTCTCTCCACCTGAGCGTCTAAAGCAGGGATGGGCAAATGGTGGCCCGGGGACGCGTTTGTGTGTAGGCTATTGTGTTTGTTTCCTGGGGAAACACTCACAAGAAACACCGGCTGTTGTTATGCCTGCTGAGACGTTAAGTTACTGCTTGTAATTATGTCTACAAGCTTCAAAGTTGTATTTATCATCTGAATTTGGCGAAACAAGTTTAATATTCTAAAAACCAAGACTTTGTTTATTTGAAATCAGATGAAAACAAACTGTAACGGGCCCTGCCGTGTTATCTATGATTACTATACGCTTTTCATTCATAATGTCAGCGGGAGGGAGGGGAGCGGCCCTGAGGAACAGCAGAGAGTTGACAGGTGTCTGTGTGGACACTCCCCTTATTGTGCGTCAGCAGAGGCTACACGTGTCTTAGGTTCAAGTTAGACGACTAATGTCTGGGTTAGTGTTCCTGACTTCATGTTTATGTCATCTTAATGGTTCAACTCAATGCACACACATTTTCCGTGCTTTCCAATAGTTTAAAATCGTTTTATTCCACTGTTAAATAACCTGTTCAATACAAACATGCCCCTTGTAAACATTAAATAACATTTCTGTGAAGTGATATTTGTTTAGTGAGCTTATTAGAGGATGTTCCCTGAAAGATCGTAAAATGTCAATGAAGAAGTCAGACTTAGTATATTTGTTAATAATTACATACAACAGATGGAATTTGTGTGTGTGTGATCCAAGTGAAACTGCAGCCCCCTGGTGGCCAGTACATACATGATGTGGCCCCCACCACATCCAAGTTGCCCATCCCTGACCTAAAGCCTCTCTACCTGTAGACCTTACCTCTACCTGTGCACTGAAGGTTCTCTGTCTCTGCTTCAGAAACAGGTGAAGCCGTTAAACTGCAGCTGTTTCCCTGAATTACAGCCGTTGGAGGTCACGCTGCAGCGGGCAGGCGGGGGTTAATCACAGACCAACGCTTTCAGGTCCACGGGGGAACGCTTCTTTATGGCCTTTTACCCAAAAACAGAAGCTTAGCTCATAACTCACATAGCTCAGTAACACCCTCCCACTCATACGGGGGGGGGGGCACGCTGTGAAACCACTCTATTTTTAACCCTGAACAGGATCTGTGAAAGTGGAACCCTAACGTGCCGAAAATCAAGTTTGTGACAGTCTCTAAATAGTTTTAAAGAGACCCTAACCCTTTTAAAGGGAAGTGTAGTTCCAGAACTTAAAGCGTGACTGTCTCACAAACCCACGGTCTTTAAAGCATAGAAAATGTTTCGACATCTTTACGTTTTCTTCAGTTGTACTTATCGTTATGAATTCATTACAACAGGAGCTGCTAACAGTATATACAGCATACTTTGAATGGTGCATTGTGGGAAGTGTAGTTCCAGAGATGAAAGGGGGATTGTCTTCCAAACACAAAGACTTAATAATCGCAAAACCACAACCTTTATTACGTTTTCTTCAATCCAGTGATGGTTATCTTTACATCCAATACTGCTAATGGCTATTTCAGCATTCTTTTAATGGTGCATTGTGGGAAGTGTAGTTCCTGAAATGAAAGGGAGACTTTACAGCTAGCTTGAAAACCATAACATTTATTACGTTTTCTTCTATCCAGCTAATAATATCTGTTTGAAGGCAACGTTTTCAATCCAACGGCTAATTGGGCATACTTTTAACGATGCATTATGGGAAGTGTAGTTCCAGAAACACAGATTGTATTATCTTGGGAGCAGAAGAAGGTCTGAGGTTGGTTTAAACTCTGACTGAAGCTTTGACTGAAATATCCTCTGAGAGACGAGGTGATAATGTGTCGGGAGGAAACGTCCCTGAACCCAAGGACACCTCCATCAATCCTTCAGAGAGGGGGGGGGGGGCAGCATACACTGAGTTTATAAAGCTGCCTGTTTATGAGGCTGATGATGAGGGGGGGGATATATATATATATAATATATAATATATATATAAGACAGAAAGAGAGAGGGAGATCCTGAAGGAAGGAACCCCCAGAGCTCAGATCAGCGTCAGAGAGACAGAATTTATAATCATAGTATTAATGCACATTTAAAATGCAATGGAGTCATAGAGAATTAATGTATCTGGAAAAGAATCATAAAATACCATTTGAAATATAGGGAAGTAAACATGGACGTATGAAGAAAATAAAGAAAAATGGAGGTTAATTGCCTTAATCCAAATAAATACAATACTCCTACTAAACTCTTTCCATGGCTAATTCAATTCAATATATTCCTCTGTTTACATGCAGCTTTGTAAACTCTGTAATATACGTCCTATCAGTTATATATACTTCCCTCTTTCTTCTGTCAAATGATGGGTTTTTCAACATTACATTCACTTAGCATAAAGGCTGTTAGCAGTATTTATGCTAAGCTAAGCTAACTAGCCGCCGGCTGGGATTAGCGATGATGTCCTGTAACTTCAGGGAAGTCTTAATTTATAAAGAGTGTGTGTGTGTGTGGTGTGTGTGTGTGTGTGTGTGTGTGTGTGTGTGTGTGTGTTGTGTGTGTGTGTGTTGTGTGTGTGTGGTGTGTGTGTGTGTGTGTGTGTGTGTGTGTGTGTGTGTGTGTGTGTGTGTGTGTGTGTGTGTGTGTGTGTCCCTCAGGAACACCACTGCAGCGTCTTCTTGCTCGGGGCTTCTTCTCTTCTTCATGTGAAGGAATCAGCGAGTAATTGGATGAACAGAACAAGGTGACGTTATTCCGCTCTGTGAACCCACCTGGACACAAACAGATGAAAAATAATCATCTTCAGACGAACCAAGACGACACCTTTTGTCCCAGATTTTACACATTTTATACACTAAACGAGAGGAGGAGTATTACATATAATGTGTGGGTTAATTAACCCTCCAGCAGATTTTAAACAAAGAACATGTGTGTTTAAATTGCTAATTTCTAGTTAGAGCGGAGCACGACTCCTGACTTTTCCGTGTGTTTTATTCTTATTTTGTTTTTTAAGTTATATCTGTTGTAATTTATTGTCGTTTATTGTGTTTTGTAGTAATGTGTTTTTTATTACATGTACAGCACTTTGGCTCGACCAAAAATCGCTTTTAAATGTGCTTTATAAATAAAACCTGATTTGATTTGATAAATGACTACAAAGACATAAAGAGACAAAATGACTACAAGGACACACAAAATGACTACAAGGACACACAGAATGACTACAAGGAACTAGGAGGCTGTGGGGATTGTCCACATACTGAATGTTTGTTAATCGCTTTGGATAAAAGCGTCTGACAAGTGACATGTAATGTAACTACAAAGTGACTACAAAAAGAGTTAAAATGACTACAAATGGCTACATAGAGACACAAAGGACTACAAATGGCTACATAGAGACACAAAGGACTACAAATGGCTACATAGAGACACAAAGGACTACAAATGGCTACATAGAGACACAAAGGACTACAAATGGCTACAGAGAGACACAAATGACTACAAATGGCTACATAGAGACACAAAGGACTACAAATGGCTACATAGAGACACAAAGGACTACAAATGGCTACATAGAGACACAAAGGACTACAAATGGCTACATAGAGACACAAATGACTACAAATGGCTACATAGAGACACAAAGGACTACAAATGGCTACAGAAAGACTACAAATGGCTACATAGAGACACAAAGGACTACAAATGGCTACATAGAGACACACAGGACTACAAATGGCTACATAGAGACACAAAGGACTACAAATGGCTACATAGACACAAAGGACTACAAATGGCTACATAGAGACACAAAGGACTACAAATGGCTACATAGAGACACACAGGACTACAAATGGCTACATAGAGACACACAGGACTACAAATGGCTACATAGAGACACAAAGGACTACAAATGGCTACATAGAGACACAAAGGACTACAAATGGCTACATAGAGACACAAAGGACTACAAATGGCTACATAGAGACACAAAGGACTACAAATGGCTACATAGAGACACAAAGGACTACAAATGGCTACAGAAGACACAAATGACTACAAATGGCTACATAGAGACACAAAGGACTACAAATGGCTACATAGAGACACAAATGACTACAAATGGCTACATAGAGACACAAAGGACTACAAATGGCTACAGAAAGACTACAAATGGCTACATAGAGACACAAAGGACTACAAATGGCTACATAGAGACACAGGACTACAAATGGCTACATAGAGACACAAAGGACTACAAATGGCTACATAGAGACACAAAGGACTACAAATGGCTACATAGAGACACAAAGGACTACAAATGGCTACATAGAGACACAGGACTACAAATGGCTACATAGAGACACACAGGACTACAAATGGCTACATAGAGACACAAGGACTACAAATGGCTACATAGAGACACAAAGGACTACAAATGGCTACATAGAGACACAAAGGACTACAAATGGCTACATAGAGACACAAAGGACTACAAATGGCTACATAGAGACACAAAGGACTACAAATGGCTACAGAGAGACACAATGACTACAAATGGCTACATAGAGACACAAAGGACTACAAATGGCTACATAGAGACACAAATGACTACAAATGGCTACATAGAGACACAAAGGACTACAAATGGCTACATAGAGACACAAAGACTACAAATGGCTACATAGAGACACACAGGACTACAAATGGCTACATAGAGAACACAGGACTACAAATGGCTACATAGAGACACAAAGGACTACAAATGGCTACATAGAGACACAAAGGACTACAAATGGCTACATAGAGACACAAAGGACTACAAATGACTACAGAAAGACTACAAACTACAAAGTCATTATAAATGGCTACATAGAGACTAGAGACCACAAATAGAGGTACAGCAACTATAAAGGGACTTCAGAGAGAATACAAAAGACTACAAATGACTAAAGACTACAAATGGCTACAAAGAGCCACACAAATGATACAAGAGACACATCATGACTACAAATAGAGGTAAATTGACTACAAATGACTTCAGAGAGACACAAAGGACTACAAATAGCTGTATAACAGATATAAAGGGACTTCAGAGAGACACAAAGGACCACAGGGACACTCAGAGGTCTGAAGGTGTGTGAACACCTGAATGTGAACAGAGATGAAGATGCTTCAGAGCAGATATCATGGGGGGGGGGGGTCCTGTGGGACGTCCGCTGGGAAGAAGTGGGTCAAACGCTTGGCATGGCAGCTCGTTAGCATGGAGAGTAAACACACACGCACACACACACACACACACACACACACTCACTCACCTCAGCCCCTCCGGCTGTAATTGGCAACAATGAAAATTACACACAGGCTAATTAGCAGCTCAGACAGGAAGTGTGTGTGTGTGTGTGTGTGTGTGTGTGTGTGTGTGTGTGTGTGTGTGTGTGGTGTGGTGTGTGTGTGTGTGTGTGTGTGTGTGTGTGGTGTGTGTGTGTGTGTGTGTGTGTGTGTGTGTGAACATGCAGTAATAAAGCCATATATTGCAGTTCCAGTGTCTTTGATGGCACTTCTTCTGTTTTTATATTTTTCATGCATTACATTTTATCTTCAGATTTGTATGCGCTCATTCTTTATTTAAGAATTATTATTATTTAACATTTTTATATATATATTTTCTATTTATAGGTTTTTGATTTTTATATTGCCACATTTTCTTTACTCGTGAATTATTTTGTATTTAATTCCACATTTCTATTTACTTTTATACTATTTTATTTATTAATCTTTTATAAATGTGATATATACGATTAGATATTTTAAGTATACATAATATTTCAAATCTTTCTGTATTGACCTTTTTTATTCAATAATCCACATTTATCTTCTTTAATTTCTCTATTCACTTCTGTATTGCTCCTCATATTACCTCAGTCTCTCCCCCTCAGTGTAATAGCGGGGAGACAGCGCCCTCTGGTGGCTGCAGGCACGAACTGCACCTCGGTGTGTTTTTAATAGAAACAGGAAAACATTTTATTATTTTTTACAATTTTTAAAAATAATTAAAGAAAGTCGATTTAATTTCAAAATGTAACAAGTCATAATAATTTCTCGACAAGAGTAAAGGGGATCCATGTCAGAAAAAACGGAAATAAATCAAGAAAAAGTAAGAAAGATATTTAGGAAACTTTTTATTTTACAGCAAAAAACAAGAGAAATCTTAATGATGTCAGAGGTCATGATCTGGTGTGTGAGAGGAGTCTGGAAGCTGCATTTTCAGGGAGTTGTAGAGAAAAGTGGACCATTAAATAAACCCATCACCATGAAACCTCCCCACTTCATTACTGACACTTACACCATGATATTTAAATATGTAAATGAGGCTTCATGTCATGCTGAAATGACACAAACAGACAAATCAAAAAGTGTTACCTCCTCTTACCACAGCCTTTATGGGGCATTATAGGCTTACCTAATGACAGGAAATGTTAGAAAAGACTCATTAAATATGTACAAATCAAACTGTATATCGGTACATTTGCTGTGTAATTAAATACCAGCTTTATTTAATGGACTCTTGCTGATAAACACACCTTTTAATCCCCTTTAGTCCAGCCTTCCTGTTTGCCCACCTGTGACCCCCACCTGCTGCATTCCTCTCAACCAAAGTGATCAATAAATCACGTATCCACCCCAAAATGTAACCGCCTCTTCCTGAGATCATACTTCTCCTCTCTGCTAAGTTTGATCAGAAAAGGAGCTGTAGTTTTTCTGTGATAGCTGGAACTAAATGGGACTTCCCGTGCACTCGACCTGTGAAACCGGACTGAGATTGCGCAGCAGAATTGAGATTTTCCTTTGAAGGCCACATGTAATTTGACAGGAGTTCGTACAGAGAAGAGTACCTGAACGCCTCAGGACTTATATGTGGATGCACAGCATTTGAAAGGCTCTGAGTGACACCTGAATGCAGAGTTGACACTGCAGGCACTTCACTTTTCAGCAGAATCAAAGGGAGATGAATTGTGTTGAAGCTGCGGAGAATGCAAATTGTGAAAAGCAGAACGACAGGTCAACGGAAAAAAGTATAACATTAGACACTTTGACAGCTCTGCGACAAAAATGCACAGAAGAGGCCCGTACAAAGTGTCCCAGCTAAAAATAGATAATTAAAGTTACACTACGAAAATCTGCCCGAAAATACATGGGATTATACCGGATGATACCGGATGATACCGGATGATACTGGATTATACCCACATGTTGAGGCTACGAGCCTCTCTTCAGGATGAGAACATACTGACTACATAGTCTTTATTCTAAATGACTGAACCTCCAATCCACTTTAGTCCTCTAGTGTCTCTCTGTAGTCCTCTAGTGTCTCTCTGTAGTCCTCTAGTGTCTCTTTGTAGTCCTCTAGTGTCTCTCTGTAGTCCTCTAGTGCTCTCTGTAGTCCTCTAGTGTCTCTTTGTAGTCCTCTAGTGTCTCTCTGTAGTCCTTCAGTGTCTCTTTGTAGTCCTCTAGTGTCTCTCTGTAGTCCTCTAGTGTCTCTCTGTAGTCCTTCAGTGTCTCTTTGTAGTCCTCTAGTGTCTCTCTGTAGTCCTCTAGTGTCTCTCTGTAGTCCTCTAGTGTCTCTTTGTAGTCCTCTAGTGTCTCTCTGTAGTCCTCTAGTGTCTCTCTATAGTCCTCTAGTGTCTCTGTAGTCTCTCTAGTGTCTCTCTGTAGTCCTCTAGTGTCTCTCTGTAGTCCTCTAGTGTCTCTCTGTAGTCCTCTAGTGTCTCTCTGTAGTCCTCTAGTGTCTCTTTGTAGTCCTCTAGTGTCTCTCTGTAGTCCTCTAGTGTCTCTCTGTAGTCCTCTAGTGTCTCTTTGTAGTCCTCTAGTGTCTCTCTGTAGTCCTCTAGTGTCTCTCTGTAGTCCTCTAGTGTCTCTCTGTAGTCCTCTAGTGTCTCTCTGTAGTCCTCTAGTGTCTCTCTGTAGTCCTCTAGTGCTCTTTGTAGTCCTCTAGTGTCTCTCTGTAGTCCTCTAGTGTCTCTCTGTAGTCCTCTAGTGTCTCTTTGTAGTCCTCTAGTGTCTCTCTGTAGTCCTCTAGTGTCTCTTTGTAGTCCTCTAGTGTCTCTTTGTAGTCCTCTAGTGTCTCTTTGTAGTCCTCTAGTGTCTCTTTGTAGTCCTCTAGTGTCTCTCTGTAGTCCTCTAGTGTCTCTTTGTAGTCCTCTAGTGTCTCTTTGTAGTCCTCTAGTGTCTCTTTGTAGTCCTTTAGTGTCTCTTTGTAGTCCTCTAGTGTCTCTTTGTAGTCCTTAGTGTCTCTCTGTAGTCCTCTAGTGTCTCTTTGTAGTCCTTTAGTGTCTCTTTGTAGTCCTCTAGTGTCTCTTTGTAGTCCTCTAGTGTCTCTCTGTCGTCCTCTAGTGTCTCTCTGTAGTCCTCTAGTGTCTCTCTGTAGTCCTCTAGTGTCTCTCTGTAGTCCTCTAGTGTCTCTCTGTAGTCCTCTAGTGTCTCTCTGTCGTCCTCTAGTGTCTCTTTGTAGTCCTCTAGTGTCTCTTTGTAGTCCTTAGTGTCTCTCTGTAGTCCTCTAGTGTCTCTTTGTAGTCCTTTAGTGTCTCTTTGTAGTCCTCTAGTGTCTCTTTGTAGTCCTCTAGTGTCTCTCTGTCGTCCTCTAGTGTCTCTCTGTAGTCCTCTAGTGTCTCTCTGTAGTCCTCTAGTGTCTCTCTGTAGTCCTCTAGTGTCTCTCTGTAGTCCTCTAGTGTCTCTCTGTAGTCCTCTAGTGTCTCTTGTAGTCCTCTAGTGTCTCTTTGTAGTCCTCTAGTGTCTCTTGTAGTCCTCTAGTGTCTCTCTGTAGTCCTCTAGTGTCTCTTTGTAGTCCTCTAGTGTCTCTCTGTAGTCCTCTAGTGTCTCTCTGTAGTCCTCTAGTGTCTCTCTGTAGTCCTCTAGTGTCTCTTTGTAGTCCTCTAGTGTCTCTCTGTCGTCCTCTAGTGTCTCTCTGTAGTCCTCTAGTGTCTCTCTGTAGTCCTTTAGTGTCTCTTTGTAGTCCTCTAGTGTCTCTTTGTAGTCCTCTAGTGTCTCTTTGTAGTCCTCTAGTGTCTCTCTGTAGTCCTAGTGTCTCTCTGTAGTCCTCTAGTGTCTCTCTGTAGTCCTTTAGTGTCTCTTTGTAGTCCTCTAGTGTCTCTTTGTAGTCCTCTAGTGTCTCTCTGTAGTCCTTTAGTGTCTCTTTGTAGTCCTCTAGTGTCTCTCTGTAGTCCTCTAGTGTCTCTCTGTAGTCCTTTAGTGTCTCTTTGTAGTCCTCTAGTGTCTCTTTGTAGTCCTCTAGTGTCTCTCTGTAGTCCTCTAGTGTCTCTCTGTAGTCCTCTAGTGTCTCTCTGTAGTCCTCTAGTGTCTCTCTGTAGTCCTCTAGTGTCTCTCTGTAGTCCTCTAGTGTCTCTCTGTAGTCCTCTAGTGTCTCTTTGTAGTCCTCTAGTGTCTCTCTGTAGTCCTCTAGTGTCTCTCTGTAGTCCTCTAGTGTCTCTTTGTAGTCCTCTAGTGTCTCTTTGTAGTCCTCTAGTGTCTCTCTGTAGTCCTCTAGTGTCTCTCTGTAGTCCTCTAGTGTCTCTCTGTAGTCCTCTAGTGTCTCTCGTAGTCCTCTGGTGTCTCTTTGTAGTCCTCTAGTGTCTCTCTGTAGTCCTCTAGTGTCTCTCTGTAGTCCTCTAGTGTCTCTCTGTAGTCCTCTAGTGTCTCTCTGTAGTCCTCTAGTGTCTCTCTATAGTCCTCTAGTGTCTCTTTGTAGTCCTCTAGTGTCTCTCTGTAGTCCTCTAGTGTCTCTTTGTAGTCCTCTAGTGTCTCTCTGTAGTCCTCTAGTGTCTCTCTGTAGTCCTCTAGTGTTTCTTTGTAGTCCTCTAGTGTCTCTCTGTAGTCCTCTAGTGTCTCTCTGTAGTCCTCTAGTGTCTCTCTGTAGTCCTCTAGTGTCTCTCTGTAGTCCTCTAGTGTCTCTCTGTAGTCCTCTGGTGTCTCTTTGTAGTCCTCTAGTGTCTCTCTGTAGTCCTCTAGTGTCTCTCTGTAGTCCTCTAGTGTCTCTCTGTAGTCCTCTAGTGTCTCTCTGTAGTCCTCTAGTGTCTCTCTATAGTCCTCTAGTGTCTCTTTGTAGTCCTCTAGTGTCTCTCTGTAGTCCTCTAGTGTCTCTGTGTAGTCCTCTAGTGTCTCTCTGTAGTCCTCTAGTGTCTCTCTGTAGTCCTCTAGTGTCTCTCTGTAGTCCTCTAGTGTCTCTCTGTAGTCCTCTAGTGTCTCTCTGTAGTCCTCTAGTGTCTCTCTGTAGTCTCTCTGTAGTCCTCTAGTGTCTCTGTGTAGTCCTCTAGTGTCTCTCTGTCGTCCTCTAGTGTCTCTGTAGTCCTCTAGTGTCTCTGTGTAGTCCTCTAGTGTCTCTCTGTAGTCCTCTAGTGTCTCTGTGTAGTCCTCTAGTGTCTCTCTGTCGTCCTCTAGTGTCTCTGTAGTCCTCTAGTGTCTCTGTGTAGTCCTCTAGTGTCTCTGTAGTCCTCTAGTGTCTCTGTGTAGTCCTCTAGTGTCTCTCTGTAGTCCTCTAGTGTCTCTGTAGTCCTCTCGTGTCTCTTTGTGTCTCTGTGTAGTCCTCTAGTGTCTCTGTAGCCTCTAGTGTCTCTGTAGTCCTTTAGTGTCTCTTAGTGTCTCTGTAGTCCTCTAGTGTCTCTCTGTAGTCCTCTAGTGTCTCTGTAGTCCTTTAGTGTCTCTTAGTGTCTCTGTAGTCCTCTAGTGTCTCTCTGTAGTCCTCTAGTGTCTCTCTGTAGTCCTCTAGTGTCTCTGTGTAGTCCTCTAGTGTCTCTGTGTAGTCCTCTAGTGTCTCTCTGTAGTCCTCTAGTGTCTCTCTGTAGTCCTCTAGTGTCTCTCTGTAGTCCTCTAGTGTCTCTGTAGTCCTCTAGTGTCTCTCTGTAGTGTCTTTGTAGTCCTTGTGTGTCTCTCTGTAGTCCTCTAGTGTCTCTCTGTAGTCCTCTAGTGTCTCTGTGTAGTCCTCTAGTGTCTCTCTGTAGTCCTCTAGTGTCTCTGTGTAGTCCTCTAGTGTCTCTCTGTAGTCCTTCAGTGTCTCTCTGTAGTCCTCTAGTGTCTCTTTGTAGTCCTCTAGTGTCTCTTTGTAGTCCTCTAGTGTCTCTCTGTAGTCCTCTAGTGTCTCTCTGTAGTCCTCTAGTGTCTCTGTGTAGTCCTCTAGTGTCTCTCTGTAGTCCTCTAGTGTCTCTGTAGTCCTCTAGTGTCTCTGTAGTCCTTTAGTGTCTCTTAGTGTCTCTGTAGTCCTCTAGTGTCTCTCTGTAGTCCTCTAGTGTCTCGTAGTCCTTTAGTGTCTCTTAGTGTCTCTGTAGTCCTCTAGTGTCTCTCTGTAGTCCTCTAGTGTCTCTGTGTAGTCCTCTAGTGTCTCTCTGTAGTCCTTCAGTGTCTCTCTGTAGTCCTCTAGTGTCTCTCTGTAGTCCTCTAGTGCTCTGTAGTCCTCTAGTGTCTCTGTAGTCCTTTAGTGTCTCTTAGTGTCTCTGTAGTCCTCTAGTGTCTCTCTGTAGTCCTCTAGTGTCTCTGTAGTCCTTTAGTGTCTCTTAGTGTCTCTGTAGTCCTCTAGTGTCTCTCTGTAGTCCTCTAGTGTCTCTGTAGTCCTTTAGTGTCCTCTTAGTGTCTCTGTAGTCCTCTAGTGTCTCTCTGTAGTCCTCTAGTGTCTCTGTGTAGTCCTCTAGTGTCTCTCTGTAGTCCTTCAGTGTCTCTCTGTAGTCCTCTAGTGTCTCTCTGTAGTCCTCTAGTGTCTCTTGTAGTCCTCTAGTGTCTCTCTGTAGTCCTCTAGTGTCTCTCTGTAGTCCTTAGTGTCTCTCTGTAGTCCTCTAGTGTCTCTTTGTAGTCCTCTAGTGTCTCTCTGTAGTCCTCTAGTGTCTCTCTGTAGTCCTTAGTGTCTCTCTGTAGTCCTCTAGTGTCTCTCTGTAGTCCTCTAGTGTCTCTCTGTAGTCCTCTAGTGTCTCTTTGTAGTCCTCTAGTGTCTCTTGTAGTCCTCTAGTGTCTCTCTGTAGTCCTCTAGTGTCTCTCTGTAGTCCTCTAGTGTCTCTCTGTAGTCCTCTAGTGTCTCTCTGTAGTCCTCTAGTGTCTCTTTGTAGTCCTCTAGTGTCTCTTGTAGTCCTCTAGTGTCTCTCTGTAGTCCTCTAGTGTCTCTCTGTAGTCCTCTAGTGTCTCTCTGTAGTCCTCTAGGTCTCTCTGTAGTCTCTAGTGTCTCTCTGTAGTCCTCTAGTGTCTCTCTGTAGTCTCTAGTGTCTCTCTGTAGTCCTCTAGTGTCTCTCTGTAGTCCTCTAGTGTCTCTCTGTAGTCCTCTAGTGTCTCTCTGTAGTCCTCTAGTGTCTCTCTGTAGTCCTCTAGTGTCTCTTTGTAGTCCTCTAGTGTCTCTTTGTAGTCCTCTAGTGTCTCTCTGTAGTCCTCTAGTGTCTCTCTGTAGTCTCTAGTGTCTCTCTGTAGTCCTCTAGTGTCTCTCTGTAGTCCTCTAGTGTCTCTCTGTAGTCCTCTAGTGTCTCTCTGTAGTCCTCTAGTGTCTCTCTGTAGTCCTCTAGTGTCTCTCTGTAGTCTCTAGTGTCTCTTTGTAGTCCTCTAGTGTCTCTCTGTAGTCCTCTAGTGTCTCTCTGTAGTCCTCTAGTGTCTCTCTGTAGTCCTCTAGTGTCTCTCTGTAGTCCTCTAGTGTCTCTCTGTAGTCCTCTAGTGTCTCTTTGTAGTCCTCTAGTGTCTCTTTGTAGTCCTCTAGTGTCTCTTTGTAGTCCTCAGTGTCTCTTTGTAGTCCTCTAGTGTGTCTCTGTAGTCCTCTAGTGTCTCTCTGTAGTCCTCTAGTGTCTCTCTGTAGTCCTCTAGTGTCTCTCTAGTAGTCCTGTGTCTCTCTGTAGTGTCTAGTAGTCCTTGTGTCTCTCTCTTCATTCTCAGTTCTTCTTTTGAGATGTTGTGTCTTTTTATTGCATTTCCTGTCCTTTTTGACATGTTGTCTCTCTGTGTCCCTCTGTGTCTCTCTGTGTCTATCTGTGTCTCTCTGTGTCTCTCTGTGTCCCTCTGTGCCCTCTGTGTCTCTCTGTGTCTCTCTGTCTCTCTGTGTCCCTCTGTGTCCCTCTGAGTCTCTCTGTGTCCCTCTGTGTCCCTCTGTGTCTATCTGTGTCTCTCTGTGTCTCTCTGTGTCCCTCTGTGTCTCTCTGTGTCCCTCTGTCTCTCTCTGAGTCTCTCTGTGTCCCTTTGTGTCTCTCTGTGTCCCTCTGTTTGCCCTGTGTCTCTCTGTGTCCCTCTGTGTCTCTCTGTGTCCCTCTGTGTCTCTCGGTGTCCCTCTGTTTGCCCTGTGTCTCTCTGTGTCCCTCTGTGTCTCTCTGTGTCCCTTTGTGTCTCTCTGTGTCCCTCTGTTTGCCCCTGTGTCCCTCTGTGTCTCTCTGTGTCCTCTGTGTCTCTCTGAGTCTCTCTGTGTCCCTCTGTGTCCCTCTGTGTCCCTCTGTGTCCTCTGAGTCTCTCTGTGTCCCTCTGTGTCTATCTGAGTCTCTCTGTGTCCCTCTGTGTCCCTCTGTGTCTCTCTGTGTCCCTCTGTGTCTCTCTGAGTCTCTCTGAGTCTCTCTGTGTCTCTCTGTGTCCCTCTGTGTCCCTCTGTGTCTCTCTGTGTCCCTCTGTGTCCCTCTGAGTCTCTCTGTGTCCCTCTGTTCCCTCTGTGTCTCTCTGTGTCTCTCTGTGTCTCTCTGAGTCTCTCTGTGTCCCTCTGTGTCTCTCTGTGTCCCTCTGTGTCCCTCTGTGTCCCTCTGTGTCCCTCTGTGTCTCTCTGTGTCCCTCTGTGTCTCTCTGACGTCTCTCTGAGTCTCTCTGTGTCTCTCTGTGTCCCTCAGTGTCCCTCTGTGTCTCTCTGTGTCCCTCTGTGTCCCTCTGAGTCTCTCTGTGTCCCTCGTGTCCTCTGTGTCTCTCTGAGTCTCTCTGTGTCCCTCTGTGTCTCTCTGTGTCCCTCTGTTTGCCCCTGTGTCTCTCTGTGTCCCTCTGTGTCCCTCTGTGTCTCTCTGTTTGCCCCTGTCTCTCTGTGTCCCTCTGTGTCCTCTGTGTCTCTCTGTGTCCCTCTGTTTGCCCCTGAGTCTCTCTGTGTCTCTCTGAGTCTCTCTGAGTCTCTCTGAGTCTCTCTGTGTCCCTCTGTTTGCCCCTGTGTCTCTCTGTGTCCCTCTGTGTCCCTCTGTGTCTCTCTGTTTGCCCCTGTGTCTCTCTGTGTCCCTCTGTGTCTCTCTGTGTCCCTCTGTTTGCCCCTGAGTCTCTCTGTGTCTCTCTGAGTCTCTCTGTGTCTCTCTGAGTCTCTCTGAGTCTCTCTGTGTCTCTCTGAGTCTCTCTGTGTCTCTCTGAGTTCTCTGAGTCTCTCTGAGTCTCTCTGAGTCTCTCTGTGTTCTCTCTGAGTCTCTCTGTGTCTCTCTGTGTTCGCCCTGTGTCTCTCTGAGTCTCTCTGAGTCTCTCTGTGTCCCTCTGTGTCCCTCTGTTTGCCCCTGTGTCTCTGCAGGCGAGATAGAGACGTCACAAAGTCCCTTCTCTCCGCCTGTGATGTGGAGACTGATGGTGACACAAGAGAAGCTCCTGAGGCTCAGCAGGTTAGTGTGGTCTCTCAGCATTTGAAGCTGACAGGAGTGAGATCATCATCTTCAGAAAACTGTCAACAAGCCTTCTTTCTCCTGTGATATCTGCAAATACTTCCTTACTGTGCTTCAGTACCTGGTATCAGTACTTTACTCCACTACTTTACTTTCTGACCACTTTTTACTTTGACTTCTTACATTTTGAACCCAATACCTGTACTTTCTACTTCTTACATGTTGAACCCAAATACCTGTACTTTCTACTTCTTACATGTTGAACACAAATACCTGTACTTTCTACTTCTTACATGTTGAACACAAATACCTGTACTTTCTACTTCTTACATTTTGAACACAAATACCTGTACTTTCTACTTCTCACATGTTGAACACAAATACTGTACTTTCTACTTCTTACATGTTGAACACAAATACCTGTACTTTCTACTTCTTACATGTTGAACCAATACCTGTACTTTCTACTTCTTACATTTTGAACACAAATACCTGTACTTTCTACTTCTCACATGTTGAACACAAATACCTGTACTTTCTACTTCTTACATGTTGAACTCAAAATACCTGTACTTTCTACTTCTTACATGTTGAACCCAAATACCTGTACTTTCTACTTCTTACATGTTGAACCCAAATACCTGTACTTTCTACTTCTTACATTTTGAACACAAATACCTGTACTTTCTACTTCTCACATGTTGAACACAAATACCTGTACTTTCTACTTCTTACATGTTGAACACAAATACCTGTACTTTCTACTTCTTACATGTTGAACCCAAATACCTGTACTTTCTACTTCTTACATGTTGAACCCAAATACCTGTACTTTCTACTTCTTACATTTTGAACACAAATACCTGTACTTTCTACTTCTTACATGTTGAACCCAAATACCTGTACTTTCTACTTCTTACATTTTGAACCAAATACCTGTACTTTCTACTTCTTACATTTTGAACACAAATACCTGTACTTTCTACTTCTTACATGTTGAACCCAAATACCTGTACTTTCTACTTCTTACATGTTGAACACAAATACCTGTACTTTCTACTTCTTACATGTTGAACCCAAATACCTGTACTTTCTACTTCTCACATGTTGACACAAATACCTGTACTTTCTACTTCTTACATGTTGAACCCAAATACCTGTACTTTCTACTTCTTACATGTTGAACACAAATACCTGTACTTTCTACTTCTTACATGTTGAACCCAAATACCTGTACTTTCTACTTCTTACATGTTGAACCCAAATACCTGTACTTTCTACTTCTTACATGTTGAACCCAAATACCTGTACTTTCTACTTCTTACATGTTGAACCAAATACCTGTACTTTCTACTTCTTACATTTGAACACAAATACCTGTCTTTCTACTTCTTACATTTTGAACACAAATACGTTTCTGACTTTCCTACTTCTTACATGTTGAACCCAAATACCTTACTTTCTACTTCTCACATGTTGAACAAAAATACCTGTACTTTCTACTTCTTACATGTTGAACCCAAATACCTGTACTTCTACTTCTTACATGTTGAACACAAATACCTGTACTTTCTACTTCTTACATGTTGAACCCATACCTGTACTTTCTACTTCTTACATGTTGAACCCAAATACCTGTACTTTCTACTTCTTACATGTTGAACCCAAATACCTGTACTTTCTACTTCTTACATGTTGAACACAAATACCTGTACTTTCTACTTCTCACATGTTGAACTCAAATACCTGTACTTTCTACTTCTTACATGTTGAACCCAAATACCTGTACTTTCTACTTCTTACATGTTGAACACAAATACCTGTACTTTCTACTTCTTACATGTTGAACCCAATACCTGTACTTTCTACTTCTTACATGTTGAACCCAAATACTGTACTTTCTACTTCTCACATTCCCAAACAGGCTGGTTCCTTTAGTTTGAATGTGTGTTTGGTGGCGTGATCATTATTATTTAGAGTCATTGCGTGCCTATTGATTTGAACACGATCCGTATCCATCATTTCCTGTCTTCTCTAAAGAAGAGGGACCAATGAAAACGTTGTCATGTTGCCGTTGTTCAGCATGGAAACATTCATTAGCTAACAATGACATTATTGTTCTATTAATATAAAGGGAGGTCAGGTACTCTTTAAAACAGCTGCTAGTTATGGGTACTTTTTACTGAAGTACATTTCAAAGTTCTTTACTTTGACTTGAGTAAAGAAGTTTAGTCAGTACTTCTACTTTCACCAGAGTATTTTTAAACACGAGTATCTGAACTTGTACTTGTACCAGAGTGTTTTTAAACAGGAGTATCTGAACTTGTACTTGTACCAGAGTATGCTAAGTGTTCAACATGCCTCTGAAATCTTGTCGATGACCTTACATTTTTAACCTCTGTTTGAAACTGCGGCTTCTAGTTGGACGGGTTAGTCCGGTGTTCAGCCGGCTCTCAGACATCGCACAGATTCTCAAAAAGAGCCTACAGAGGGAAAATGGTTACACGGACTCGGTTGACCCCCCAGAGCGTTTCGTTTGCAAATCTATCCACCTTGGGACCCGTTATCGTTTGTGGGGTCAGTTTATATCGTGTAAATAATAGGGCTATACGCACGCGAAACTATGCAGATACAAGCAGTTTTGTCCTCGTGTAAACGGCGCCTTAATCTGTTGGAATAGAGTCGAAATATCAAATATCACTTTTCTTCTGAATGAAATGCTGACATTACAAAAGGTTTTATACGGCAATGGCAGTGAGATCAACAAATGTGGTTTGAATGGAAGTCAATGAGGCATTTTTGAGAGAAATGAAATAATTCAAATAATGAAACAGGCGTTTAAAGGGTTAAAAAGATTGAATGTTTGGTCGTTCTGAGTACGTTAGAAGTTGTTTAAGTGATTCATGAAAAGAAAAGTAGACAAATATATTGATGTATGATTTAATAGCAGTTGTTTGGGGCGAGGAGGGTTAGGGTTAATGTCCCCCTGTGTGTCTCAGGTGTTTTCTGTCCTTAATGTCCCCCCTGTGTGTCTCAGGTGTTTTCTGTCCTTAATGTCCCACCTGTGTGTCTCAGGTGTTTTCTGTCCTTAATGTCCCCCCTGTGTGTCTCAGGTGTTTTCTGTCCTTAATGTCCCACCTGTGTGTCTCAGGTGTTTTCTGTCCTTAATGTCCCCCCTGTGTGTCTCAGGTGTTTCTGTCCTTAATGTCCCACCTGTGTGTCTCAGGTGTTTTCTGTCCTTGTTGTCCCCCCTGTGTGTCTCAGGTGTTTTCTGTCCTTAATGTCCCCCCTGTGTGTCTCAGGTGTTTTCTGTCCTTAATGTCCCACCTGTGTGTCTCAGGTGTTTTCTGTCCTTAATGTCCCACCTGTGTGTCTCAGGTGTTTTCTGTCCTTATTGTCCCCCCTGTGTGTCTCAGGTGTTTTCTGTCCTTAATGTCCCCCTGTGTGTCTCAGGTGTTTTCTGTCCGTGTTGTCCCCCTGTGTGTCTCAGGTGTTTTCTGTCCTTGTTGTCCCCCCTGTGTGTCTCAGGTGTTTTCTGTCCTTAATGTCCCCCTGTGTGTCTCAGGTGTTTTCTGTCCTTAATGTCCCCCTGTGTGTCTCAGGTGTTTTCTGTCCGTGTTGTCCCCCTGTGTGTCTCAGGTGTTTTCTGTCCTTGTTGTCCCCCCTGTGTGTCTCAGGTGTTTTCTGTCCTTATTGTCCCACCTGTGTGTCTCAGGTGTTTTCTGTCCTTAATGTCCCCCCTGTGTGTCTCAGGTGTCCTTGTTGTCCCCCCTGTGTGTCTCAGGTGTCCTTGTTGTCCCCCCTGTGTGTCTCAGGTGTCCTTGTTGTCCCCCCTGTGTGTCTCATGTAAACAGCTCTCTTGTGTAAATGCTTCTGTTTTTCTAAGTGTGTCACGTTAGAAAGTATTCTCTGCAGATTGCTCTCGCTGCATTCCCCTCTGCTAATCGCTGGACTTCAGCCAGTTTGGGAGGTTTTATGACGAGTTGAGAAATCCATCAGACCTTCAGGGGGGGGGGGGGCAGACCGAGGCCTCATAAGAAGAGACTCTGAGGGGGGAAGGCACCTTATCTTGAGATCCTTCAGCCTCTTTCTCCAGAGCTGCTGCGGACCTCCATCCATCGACTCGAGGTGAGTCCTCGCTGATTCCCATCAATCTGTCACGGCTTCAGGGCCAAGTCGTTTAGTCCTGAGTGGGACTTTAGTGAAAGTGCAAAAGTGTTCAAATATGACTTTAGTGAAAGTGCAAAAGTGTTCAAATATGACTTTAGTGAAAGTGCAAAAGTGTTCAAATATGACTTTAGTGAAAGTGCAAAAGTATTAAAATATAACTTTAGTGAAAGTGCAAAAGTGTTAAAATATGACTTTAGTGAAAGTGCAAAAGTGTTAAAATATGACTTTAGTGAAAGTGCAAAAGTGTTAAAATATGACTTTAGTGAAAGTGCAAAAGTGTTAAAATATGACTTTAGTGAAAGTGCAAAAGTGTTAAAATATGACTTTAGTGAAAGTGCAAAAGTGTTAAAATATGCCTTTAGTGAAAGTGCAAAAGTGTTAAAATATGACTTTAGTGAAAGTGCAAAAGTGTTAAAATATGACTTTAGTGAAAGTGCAAAAGTGTTAAAATATGACTTTAGTGAAAGTGCAAAAGTGTTAAAATATGACTTTAGTGAAAGTGCAAAAGTGTTAAAATATGACTTTAGTGAAAGTGCAAAAGTGTTAAAATATGACTTTAGTGAAAGTGCAAAAGTGTTAAAATATGACTTTAGTGAAAGTGCAAAAGTGTTAAAATATGACTTTAGTGAAAGTGCAAAAGTGTTAAAATATAACTTTAAGTGCAAAAGTGTTAAAATATGACTTTAGTGAAAGTGCAAAAGTATTAAAATATAACTTTAAGTGCAAAAGTGTTAAAATATGACTTTAGTGAAAGTGCAAAAGTGTTAAAATATGACTTTAGTGAAAGTGCAAAAGTATTAAAATATGACTTTAGTGAAAGTGCAAAAGTATTAAAATATGACTTTAGTGAAAGTGCAAAAGTATTAAAATATAACTTTAAGTGCAAAAAGGACTCATTTTGCACGATTTCTGATAACAATACAAACGCTTTATCAGCTAAATGTACTTTACAAGTAAAGTAAAAATAAAGCTTTAATGGTTTCAGGCCAGTTTTAGGTGGAGCAGCATTCTAAAGTCCTAAACATGACTTTAGTAAAGGAACAAAAGTATTAAAATATGACTTTAAGTACAAAAAGGACACATTTTGCACGATTTCTGATAACAATACAAACGTTTTGTCAGCTAAATGTACTTTCCAAGTCCTCTGGGTGTTTCCTGTGTTATTGTGATGGATTTGATATTACCCTGTTTTTTAAGAGCTTGTTACTGGTTCACCTGCAGCTGCTGTGCACTGTGTGGATTAGGGCTACACCATATGAACACATGTGACTGGTCCCACAGCTGCTTCTACTGGTTTGAGAAAGTAGTTTAAAATAAAAAAATGTGCATGTAAACTAAATAATTACAAATAAAATGTAAAATAAAGAAAATTAAATAAAAAATATTCATAGAAAATGTTTTAAAAAATTGTAAAATTAAATATACAATAATTTTTACAAATATGAATTTATTGGAAAGAAAATGTTCCAATAAATACAAAATGAAATTACAATATTTATAAAAACACAGGACGATGGAGTAAAATGTCCAATAAAAGGTGAAATCAAACACTACTACATCTGACTGGAGGATTCACAATGTGCTTTGAATGCAACGAAGCTGCAGATTGAACCTTTTGTACATTTGAACGGGACCTGAAGCTATTTCTGTGAAACATGAACTTTAAATAATAAAAAGGATCAAAAAGTGTTTTAGAGTTTGTAAAAAGGCTCCGAGTGGCAGCGTCTCTCAGCGTGTGTGTGTGTGTGTGTGTGTGTGTGTGTGTGTGTGTGTGTGTGGTGTGTGTGTGTGTGTGTGTGTGTGTGTGTGTGTGTGTGTGTGTGTGTGTGTGTGTGTGTGTGTGTGTGTGTGTGTGTGTGTGTGTGTGTGTGTGTGTGTGTGTGTGTAATACAGGCTTACTGACAGGTTGAATGTGTGTGTTCTCCACAGTGTGACAGTATCACAATGAGGCACGCTCTGCTCCTCCTGCTGGCAGGTAAGTGGTACTGCTGCATCTTATCAGTAAATACAGTACTTTTCCTCCACTACATGTATTTAATACCTTTAGTTACTTCACAGATGTGGATGAATGATGTGAAATATAACCAAGTGTTAAATCAGACTTTAGTTCCACCTGGAGTAAATCCACAAGCTACCCTGCAGTATACAAAGTCATTCAAACTAGCTGCACCTTTACCAGCTTTGAGAACACTTTCATGATCAATCATTATAAAACATATCATATATATTATTCTGAAATGGACCAATCTGCACAATGACTACTTTTACTGTCGCTACTTTCACTATATTTTGATGAGAATACTTTTCTACTTTTACTTGAGGAACATTTTGAATGCAGGACTTTTACTGAAACAGAGTATTCCTACACTCTGGTACTTCTACTTTTACTCAAGTACAAGATCTGAGTACTTCTACTTTTACTCAAGAACAAGATCTGAGTACTTCTACTTTTACTAAGTACAAGACCTGAGTACTTCTACTTTCACTAAGTACAAGATCAGAGTACTTCTACTTTTACTAAGAACAAGATCTGAATACTTCTACTTTTACTAAGTACAAGATCAGAGTACTAGTACTTTTACTCAAGTACAAGATCTGAGTACTTCCACTTTTACTAAGTACAAGATCAGAGTACTTCTACTTTTACTCAAGTACAAGATCTGAGTACTTCCACTTTTACTCAAGTACAAGATCTGAGTACTTCTACTTTTACTCAAGTACAAGATCAGAGTACTTCTACTTTTACTCAAGTACAAGATCTGAGTACTTCCACTTTTACTCAAGTACAAGATCTGAGTACTTCTACTTTTACTCAAGTACAAGATCTGAGTACTTCTACTTTTACTCAAGTTCAAGATTGCAGTACTTCTACTTTTACTCAAGTACAAGATCTGAGTACTTCTACTTTTACTCAAGTACAAGATCTGAGTACTTCTACTTTTACTCAAGTTCAAGATTGCAGTACTTCTCCAAACTCTGTGACGAACACACAATAAAATCAAATGAAAAACACAAGATCAATTTAAAAAACAAACAAATATCAATTCAATGGTTATGTCGACGTATTCATACATATAATACAAATAAATGATAAAAACAAAGTATAAATAACCAACATTAGCATTCGATACTTTTATTAAAATCAGTTCAGCGCAGAATTAGCTTATTTTAGGTTCATAGCGGTAATTAAACCAGATCATTAGAGCGACAGTAGCTTCCTGGAATCTGCTCTAATCCATATATCATTTTTATTTTCTACTCATTTCAATTTAGTTGCTGCCAGCCAGGTGGACCGTTCTCTGTCCAGCACCACGCCATCTGTGACTAACACTGATGAACCAACAACATACGCACCAACTGATGTGCCCACAGACGCACCAACTACAGCTGCTCCGACTACAGCCGCTCCGACTACAGCCGCTCCGACTACAGCCGCTCCGACTACAGCCGCCCCGACTACAGCTGCTCCGACTACAGCCGCTCCGACTACAGCCGCTCCGACTACAGCCGCTCCGACTACAGCCGCCCCGACTACAGCTGCTCCCACAACTGCAGCCCCGACTACAGCCGCTCCAACTACAGCCGCTCCAACTACAACTACAGCCGCTCCGACTACAGCCGCTCCGACTACAGCCGCCCCAACTACAGCCGCTCCAACTACAGCCGCCCAACTACAGCCGCTCCAACTACAGCCGCCCCAACTACAGCCGCTCCAACTACAGCCGCTCCAACTACAACTACAGCCGCTCCGACTACAGCCGCTCCGACTACAGCCGCTCCAACTACAGCCGCTCCAACTACAGCCGCTCCAACTACAACTACAGCCGCTCCGACTACAACTACAGCCGCTCCAACTACAACTACAGCCGCTCCAACTACAACTACAGCCGCTCCAACTACAACTACAGCCGCTCCAACTACAACTACAGCCGCTCCAACTACAACTACAGCCGCTCCGACTACAACTACAGCCGCTCCAACTACAGCCGCTCCAACTACAACTACAGCCGCTCCGACTACAACTACAGCCGCTCCGACTACAACTACAGCCGCTCCAACTACAGCCGCCTCCAACTACAACTACAGCCGCTCCAACTACAACTACAGCCGCTCCAACTACAGCCGCTCCAACTACAACTACAGCCGCTCCGACTACAGCCGCTCCGACTACAACTACAGCCGCTCCAACTACAGCCGCTCCAACTACAACTACAGCCGCTCCAACTACAACTACAGCCGCTCCAACTACAACTACAGCCGCTCCAACTACAACTACAGCCGCTCCAACTACAGCCGCTCCAACTACAGCCGCTCCAACTACAACTACAGCCGCTCCGACTACAACTACAGCCGCTCCGACTACAACTACAGCCGCTCCGACTACAGCCGCCCCGACTACAGCTGCTCCGACTACAGCCGCTCCGACTACAGCCGCTCCGACTACAGCCGCTCCGACTACAGCCGCCCCGACTACAGCTGCTCCCACAACTGCAGCCCCGACTACAGCCGCTCCAACTACAGCCGCTCCAACTACAACTACAGCCGCTCCGACTACAGCCGCTCCGACTACAGCCGCCCCAACTACAGCCGCTCCAACTACAGCCGCCCCAACTACAGCCGCTCCAACTACAGCCGCCCCAACTACAGCCGCTCCAACTACAGCCGCTCCAACTACAACTACAGCCGCTCCGACTACAGCCGCTCCGACTACAGCCGCTCCAACTACAGCCGCTCCAACTACAACTACAGCCGCTCCGACTACAACTACAGCCGCTCCAACTACAACTACAGCCGCTCCAACTACAGCCGCTCCAACTACAGCCGCTCCAACTACAACTACAGCCGCTCCGACTACAACTACAGCCGCCCCAACTACAACTACAGCCGCCCCAACTACAACTACAGCCGCTCCAACTACAACTACAGCCGCTCCAACTACAACTACAGCCGCTCCAACTACAACTACAGCCACCCCAACTACAACTACAGCCGCTCCAACTACAACTACAGCCGCTCCGACTACAACTACAGCCGCTCCGACTACAACTACAGCCGCTCCAACTACAGCCGCTCCAACTACAACTACAGCCGCCCCAACTACAACTACAGCCGCTCCAACTACAGCCGCTCCAACTACAACTACAGCCGCTCCAACTACAGCCGCTCCAACTACAGCCGCTCCAACTACAACTACAGCCGCTCCAACTACAACTACAGCCGCTCCAACTACAGCCGCTCCAACTACAGCTACAGCCGCTCCAACTACAACTACAGCCGCTCCAACTACAACTACAGCCGCTCCAACTACAGCCGCTCCAACTACAACTACAGCCGCTCCAACTACAGCCGCTCCAACTACAACTACAGCCGCTCCAACTACAGCCGCTCCAACTACAGCCGCTCCAACTACAAATACATCCGCCCCAACTACAGCTACAGCCGCTCCAACTACAACTACAGCCGCTCCAACTACAACTACAGCCGGTCCGACTACAGCCGCTCCAACTACAGCCGCTCCAACTACAGCCGCTCCAACTACAACTACAGCCGCTCCAACTACAACTACAGCCGCTCCAACTACAACTACAGCCGCCCCAACTACAACTACAGCCGCTCCAACTACAACTACAGCCGCTCCAACTACAACTACAGCCGCTCCAACTACAGCCGCTCCAACTACAACTACAGCCGCCCCAACTACAACTACAGCCGCCCCAACTACAACTACAGCCGCTCCAACTACAACTACAGCCGCTCCAACTACAACTACAGCCGCTCCAACTACAGCCGCTCCAACTACAACTACAGCCGCCCCAACTACAACTACAGCCGCTCCGACTACAACTACAGCCGCTCCAACTACAACTACAGCCGCTCCAACTACAACTACAGCCGCTCCAACTACAACTACAGCCGCTCCAACTACAACTACAGCCGCTCCAACTACAACTACAGCCGCTCCGACTACAACTACAGCCGCTCCAACTACAGCCGCTCCAACTACAACTACAGCCGCTCCGACTACAACTACAGCCGCTCCGACTACAACTACAGCCGCTCCAACTACAGCCGCTCCAACTACAACTACAGCCGCTCCAACTACAACTACAGCCGCTCTACAACTACACTCAACTACAGCCGCTCCAACTACAGCCGCCAACTACAGCCGCTCCGACTACAACTACAGCCGCTCCGACTACAACTACAGCCGCTCCAACTACAACTACAGCCGCTCCAACTACAACTACAGCCGCTCCAACTACAACTACAGCCGCTCCAACTACAACTACAGCCGCTCCAACTACAGCCGCTCCAACTACAACTACAGCCGCTCCAACTACAACTACAGCCGCTCCAACTACAACTACAGCCGCTCCAACTACAGCCGCTCCAACTACAGCCGCTCCAACTACAACTACAGCCGCTCCGACTACAACTACAGCCGCCCCAACTACAACTACAGCCGCTCCAACTACAACTACAGCCGCTCCAACTACAACTACAGCCGCTCCAACTACAACTACAGCCGCTCCAACTACAACTACAGCCGCTCCAACTACAACTACAGCCGCTCCGACTACAACTACAGCCGCTCCGACTACAACTACAGCCGCTCCAACTACAACTACAGCCGCTCCAACTACAGCCGCTCCAACTACAACTACAGCCGCTCCAACTACAACTACAGCCGCTCCAACTACAACTACAGCCGCCCCAACTACAGCCGCTCCAACTACAGCCGCTCCAACTACAACTACAGCCGCTCAACTACAACTACAGCCGCTCCAACTACAACTACAGCCGCTCCAACTACAACTACAGCCGCTCCAACTACAACTACAGCCGCTCCAACTACAACTACAGCCGCTCCAACTACAGCCGCTCCAACTACAGCCGCTCCAACTACAACTACAGCCGCTCCAACTACAACTACAGCCGCCCAACTACAGCCGCTCCAACTACAGCCGCTCCAACTACAACTACAGCCGCTCCAACTACAACTACAGCCGCTCCAACTACAACTACAGCCGCTCCAACTACAACTACAGCCGCTCCAACTACAACTACAGCCGCCCCAACTACAGCCGCCCCAACTACAACTACAGCCGCTCCAACTACAGCCGCTCCAACTACAACTACAGCCGCTCCAACTACAACTACAGCCGCTCCAACTACAACTACAGCCGCTCCAACTACAACTACAGCCGCTCAACTACAGCCGCTCCAACTACAGCCGCTCCAACTACAACTACAGCCGCTCCAACTACAACTACAGCCGCTCCAACTACAGCCGCTCCAACTACAGCCGCTCCAACTACAACTACAGCCGCTCCAACTACAACTACAGCCGCTCCAACTACAACTACAGCCGCTCCGACTACAGCCGCTCCAACTACAACTACAGCCGCTCCAACTACAACTACAGCCGCTCCAACTACAACTACAGCCGCTCCAACTACAACTACAGCCGCTCCAACTACAGCCGCTCCAACTACAGCCGCTCCAACTACAACTACAGCCGCTCCAACTACAACTACAGCCGCTCCAACTACAGCCGCTCCAACTCCAACTACAGCCGCTCCAACTACAACTACAGCCGCTCCAACTACAGCCGCTCCAACTACAGCCGCTCCAACTACAACTACAGCCGCTCCGACTACAACTACAGCCGCTCCAACTACAGCCGCTCCAACTACAACTACAGCCGCTCCAACTACAACTACAGCCGCTCCAACTACAACTACAGCCGCTCCAACTACAACTACAGCCGCTCCAACTACAGCCGCTCCAACTACAACTACAGCCGCTCCAACTACAACTACAGCCGCTCCAACTACAACTACAGCCGCTCCAACTACAACTACAGCCGCTCCAACTACAGCCGCTCCAACTACAGCCGCTCCAACTACAACTACAGCCGCTCCAACTACAACTACAGCCGCTCCAACTACAGCCGCTCCAACTACAGCCGTCCAACTACAACTACAGCCGCTCCGACTACAACTACAGCCGCTCCGACTACAACTACAGCCGCTCCGACTACAACTACAGCCGCCCCGACTACAACTACAGCCGCTCCGACTACAACTACAGCCGCTCCGACTACAACTACAGCCGCTCCGACTACAACTACAGCCGCTCCGACTACAACTACAGCCGCTCCAACTACAACTACAGCCGCTCCGACTACAGCCGCTCCAACTACAACTACAGCCGCTCCAACTACAACTACAGCCGCTCCAACTACAACTACAGCCGCTCCAACTACAACTACAGCCGCTCCAACTACAGCCGCTCCAACTACAGCCGCTCCAACTACAACTACAGCCGCTCCAACTACAACTACAGCCGCTCCAACTACAGCCGCTCCAACTCCAACTACAGCCGCTCCAACTACAACTACAGCCGCTCCAACTACAGCCGCTCCAACTACAGCCGCTCCAACTACAACTACAGCCGCTCCGACTACAACTACAGCCGCTCCAACTACAGCCGCTCCAACTACAACTACAGCCGCTCCAACTACAACTACAGCCGCTCCAACTACAACTACAGCCGCTCCAACTACAACTACAGCCGCCCCAACTACAACTACAGCCGCTCCGACTACAGCCGCTCCAACTACAACTACAGCCGCTCCAACTACAACTACAGCCGCTCCAACTACAACTACAGCCGCTCCAACTACAACTACAGCCGCCCAACTACAGCCGCTCCAACTACAGCCGCTCCAACTACAACTACAGCCGCTCCAACTACAACTACAGCCGCTACAACTACAGCCGCTCCAACTACAGCTACAGCCGCTCCAACTACAACTACAGCCGCTCCAACTACAGCCGCTCCAACTACAACTACAGCCGCTCCAACTACAACTACAGCCGCTCCAACTACAGCCGCTCCAACTACAGCCGCTCCAACTACAACTACAGCCGCCCAACTACAGCTACAGCCGCTCCAACTACAACTACAGCCGCTCCAACTACAACTACAGCCGCTCCGACTACAGCCGCTCCAACTACAACTACAGCCGCTCCGACTACAACTACAGCCGCTCCGACTACAACTACAGCCGCTCCAACTACAACTACAGCCGCTCCAACTACAGCCGCTCCGACTACAACTACAGCCGCTCCGACTACAACTACAGCCGCTCCAACTACAACTACAGCCGCTCCAACTACAGCCGCTCCAACTACAGCCGCTCCAACTACAGCCGCTCCAACTACAGCCGCTCCAACTACAACTACAGCCGCTCCAACTACAACTACAGCCGCTCCAACTACAGCCGCTCCAACTACAGCCGCTCCAACTACAGCCGCTCCAACTACAACTACAGCCGCTCCAACTACAACTACAGCCGCTCCAACTACAACTACAGCCGCTCCAACTACAACTACAGCCGCTCAACTACAACTACAGCCGCCCAACTACAACTACAGCCGCTCCAACTACAACTACAGCCGCCCCAACTACAACTACAGCCGCCCCAACTACAACTACAGCCGCTCCGACTACAACTACAGCCGCTCCGACTACAACTACAGCCGCTCCAACTACAGCCGCTCCGACTACAACTACAGCCGCTCCAACTACAGCCGCTCCAACTACAACTACAGCCGCTCCAACTACAGCCGCTCCAACTACAGCCGCTCCAACTACAACTACAGCCGCTCCAACTACAACTACAGCCGCTCCGACTACAAACTACAGCCGCTCCGACTACAACTACAGCCGCTCCGACTACAACTACAGCCGCTCCGACTACAACTACAGCCGCTCCGACTACAACTACAGCCGCTCCAACTACAACTACAGCCGCCCCAACTACAACTACAGCCGCTCCAACTACAACTACAACTACAGCCGCTCCAACTACAGCCGCTCCAAACTACAGCCGCTCCAACTACAACTACAGCCGCTCCGACTACAACTACAGCCGCTCCGACTACAACTACAGCCGCTCCGACTACAACTACAGCCGCTCCGACTACAACTACAGCCGCTCCGACTAAAACTACAGCCGCTCCGACTACAACTACAGCCGCTCCGACTACAACTACAGCCGCTCCGACTACAACTACAGCCGCTCCAACTACAAACTACAGCCGCTCCGACTACAGCCGCTCCAACTACAGCCGCTCCAACTACAGCCGCTCCAACTACAGCCGCTCCAACTACAGCCGCTCCAACTACAACTACAGCCGCTCCAACTACAGCGCTCCAACTACAACTACAGCCGCCCAACTACAACTACAGCCGCTCCAACTACAACTACAGCCGCTCCGACTACAACTACAGCCGCTCCGACTACAACTACAGCCGCTCCGACTACAACTACAGCCGCTCCGACTACAACTACAGCCGCTCCAACTACAACTACAGCCGCTCCTACTACAACTACAGCCGCTCCAACTACAGCCGCTCCAACTACAGCCGCTCCAACTACAACTACAGCCGCCCCAACTACAGTACAGCCGCTCCAACTACAACTACAGCCGCTCCAACTACAACTACAGCCGCTCCAACTACAACTACAGCCGCTCCAACTACAGCCGCTCCAACTACAGCCGCTCCAACTACAGCCGCTCCAACTACAACTACAGCCGCTCCAACTACAACTACAGCCGCTCCGACTACAACTACAGCCGCTCCGACTACAACTACAGCCGCTCCGACTACAACTACAGCCGCTCCGACTACAACTACAGCCGCTCCGACTACAACTACAGCCGCTCCGACTACAACTACAGCCGCTCCGACTACAACTACAGCCGCTCCAACTACAACTACAGCCGCTCCGACTACAGCCGCTCCAACTACAGCCGCTCCAACTACAGCCGCTCCAACTACAGCCGCTCCAACTACAGCCGCTCCAACTACAACTACAGCCGCTCCAACTACAGCCGCTCCAACTACAACTACAGCCGCCCCAACTACAACTACAGCCGCTCCAACTACAACTACAGCCGCTCCGACTACAACTACAGCCGCTCCGACTACAACTACAGCCGCTCCGACTACAACTACAGCCGCTCCGACTACAACTACAGCCGCTCCAACTACAACTACAGCCGCTCCTACTACAACTACAGCCGCTCCAACTACAGCCGCTCCAACTACAGCGCTCCAACTACAACTACAGCCGCCCCAACTACAGCTACAGCCGCTCCAACTACAACTACAGCCGCTCCAACTACAACTACAGCCGCTCCAACTACAACTACAGCCGCTACAACTACAGCCGCTACAACTACAGCTACAGCGGCTCCAACTACAACTACAGCCGCTCCAACTACAACTACAGCCGCTCCAACTACAGCCGCTCCAACTACAACTACAGCCGCTCCAACTACAACTACAGCCGCTCCAACTACAGCCGCTCCAACTACAGCCGCTCCAACTACAACTACAGCCGCCCCAACTACAGCTACAGCGCTCCAACTACAACTACAGCCGCTCCAACTACAACTACAGCCGCTCCGACTACAGCCGCTCCAACTACAGCCGCTCCAACTACAGCCGCTCCAACTACAGCCGCTCCAACTACAGCCGCTCCAACTACAACTACAGCCGCTCCAACTACAGCCGCTCCAACTACAACTACAGCCGCCCCAACTACAACTACAGCCGCTCCAACTACAACTACAGCCGCTCCGACTACAACTACAGCCGCTCCAACTACAATACAGCCGCTCCAACTACAACTACAGCCGCTCCGACTACAGCCGCTCCAACTACAGCCGCTCCAACTACAGCCGCTCCAACTACAGCCGCTCCAACTACAGCCGCTCCAACTACAACTACAGCCGCTCCAACTACAGCCGCTCCAACTACAACTACAGCCGCCCAACTACAACTACAGCCGCTCCAACTACAACTACAGCCGCTCCAACTACAACTACAGCCGCTCCGACTACAACTACAGCCGCTCCGACTACAACTACAGCCGCTCCAACTACAGCCGCTCCAACTACAACTACAGCCGCCCCAACTACAACTACAGCGCTCCAACTACAACTACAGCCGCTCCGACTACAACTACAGCCGCTCCAACTACAACTACAGCCGCTCCAACTACAACAACAGCCGCTCCAACTACAACTACAGCCGCTCCAACTACAACTACAGCCGCTCCAACTACAACTACAGCCGCTCCAACTACAACTACAGCCGCCCCAACTACAACTACAGCCGCTCCAACTACAGCCGCTCCGACTACAACTACAGCCGCTCCAACTACAGCCGCTCCAACTACAGCTACAGCCGCTCCAACTACAGCTACAGCCGCTCCAACTACAACTACAGCCGCTCCAACTACAACTACAGCCGCTCCAACTACAACTACAGCCGCTACAACTACAGCCGCTCCAACTACAGCTACAGCCTCTCCAACTACAACTACAGCCGCTCCAACTACAACTACAGCCGCTCCAACTACAGCCGCTCCAACTACAACTACAGCCGCTCCAACTACAACTACAGCCGCTCCAACTACAGCCGCTCCAACTACAGCCGCTCCAACTACAACTACAGCCGCCCCAACTACAGCTACAGCCGCTCCAACTACAACTACAGCCGCTCCAACTACAACTACAGCCGCTCCGACTACAGCCGCTCCAACTACAGCCGCTCCAACTACAGCCGCTCCAACTACAGCCGCTCCAACTACAGCCGCTCCAACTACAACTACAGCCGCTCCAACTACAACTACAGCCGCCCCAACTACAACTACAGCCGCTCCAACTACAACTACAGCCGCTCCGACTACAACTACAGCCGCTCCGACTACAACTACAGCCGCTCCAACTACAGCCGCTCCAACTACTGCCGCTCCGACTACAGCCGCTCCGACTACAGCCGCTCCAACTACAGCAGCCCCAACTACAGCCGCTCCAACTACAGCTGCTCCCACAACTGTGGCCCCGACTACTGCCGCTCCGACTACAGCCGCTCCGACTACAGCCGCCCCGACTACAGCCGCTCCGACTACAGCCGCTCCGACTACAGCAGCCCCAACTACAGCCGCTCCCAACTGTGCCCCGACTACTGCCGCTCCGACTACAGCCGCTCCAACTACAGCTGCTCCCACAACTGTGCCCCGACTACTGCCGCTCCGACTACAGCCGCTCCGACTACAGCAGCCCCGACTACAGCAGCCCCGACTACAGCCGCTCCGACTACAGCAGCCCCAACTACAGCCGCTCCCACAACTGTGGCCCCGACTACTGCCGCTCCGACTACAGCCGCTCCAACTACAGCCGCTCCGACTACAGCCGCTCCAACTACAGCAGCCCCAACTACAGCCGCCCCAACTACAGCTGCTCCCACAACTGTGGCCCCGACTACAGCCGCTCCAACTACAGCCGCTCCAACTACAGCTGCTCCCACAACTGTGGCCCCAACTACAGCCGCTCCGACTACAGCCGCTACGACTACTGCAGCCCCAACTACAGCCGCTCCAACTACAGCTGCTCCCACAACTGTGGCCCCAACTACAGCCGCTCCGACTACAGCCGCTCCGACACAGCTGCTCCCACCACTGTGGCCCCGACTACTGCCGCTCCGACTACAGCCGCTCCGACTACAGCCGCTCCGACTACAGCAGCCCCGACTACAGCCGCTCCAACTACAGCTGCTCCCACAACTGTGGCCCCGACTACTGCCGCTCCGACTACAGCCGCCCCGACTACAGCCGCTCCGACTACAGCCGCCCCGACTACAGCCGCTCCGACTACAGCAACCCCAACTACAGCCGCTCCAACTACACCTGCTCCCACAACTGTGGCCCCAACTACAGCCGCTCCGACTACAGCCGCTCCGACTACAGCCGCTCCAACTACAGCAGCCCCAACTACAGCCCATTCGACTACAGCTGCCCCAACTACAGCGCTCCGACTACAGCTGCTCCCACAATGTGGCCCGACTACTGCCGCTCCGACTACAGCCGCTCCAACTACAGCCGCTCCAACTACAGCAGCCCCAACTACAGCCGCTCCGACTACAGCCGCTCCGACTACAGCAGCCCCGACTACAGCCGCCTGACTACAGCCGCTCCGACTACAGCAGCCCCGAACTACAGCCGCCCAACTACAGCCGCTCCAACTACAGCCGCTCCCACAACTGTGGCCCCGACTACTGCCGCTCCGACTACAGCCGCTCCGACTACAGCCGCTCCAACTACAGCAGCCCCAACTACAGCCGCTCCAACTACAGCTGCTCTCACAACTGTGGCCCCGACTACTGCCGCTCCGACTACAGCCGCTCTACTACAGCCACTCCGACTACAGCAGCCCCAACTACAGCCGCTCCAACTACTGCCGCTCCGACTACAGCCGCTCCGACTACAGCAGCCCCAACTACAGCCGCTCCAACTACTGCCGCTCGACTACAGCAGCCCCAACTACAGCCGCTCCAACTACTGCCGCTCCGACTACAGCAGCCCCAACTACAGCCGCTCAACTACAGCCGCCCCAACTACAGCCGCTCCAACTACAGCTGCTCCACAACTGTGGCCCCGACTACTGCCGCTCCGACTACAGCCGCTCCGACTACAGCAGCCCCAACTACAGCCGCTCCAACTACACCTGCTCCCACAACTGTGGCCCCAACTACAGCCGCTCCGACTACTGCCGCTCCGACTACAGCCGCTCCAACTACAGCAGCCCCAACTACAGCCCATTCGACTACAGCTGCCCCAACTACTGCCGCTCCGACTACAGCCGCTCCAACTACAGCCGCTCCAACTACAGCAGCCCCAACTACAGCCGCTCCGACTACAGCCGCTCCGACTACAGCAGCCCGACTACAGCCGCCTGACTACAGCCGCTCCGACTACAGCAGCCCCGACTACAGCCGCCCCAACTACAGCCGCTCCAACTACAGCGCTCCCACAACTGTGGCCCCGACTACTGCCGCTCGACTACAGCCGCTCCGACTACAGCCGCTCCAACTACAGCAGCCCCAACTACAGCCGCTCCAACTACAGCTGCTCTCACAACTGTGGCCCGACTACTGCCGCTCCGACTACAGCCGCTCTACTACAGCGCTCCGACTACAGCAGCCCCAACTACAGCCGCTCCAACTACTGCCGCTCCGACTACAGCCGCTCCGACTACAGCAGCCCCAACTACAGCCGCTCCAACTACTGCCGCTCCGCTACAAGCCGCTCCGACTACAGCAGCCCCAACTACGAGCCGCTCCAACTACTGCCGCTCCGACTACAGCAGCCCCAACTACAGCCGCTCCGACTACAGCCGCCCCAACTACAGCCGCCCAACTACAGCTGCTCCCACAACTGTGGCCCCGACTACTGCCGCTCCGACTACTGCCGCTCCGATACAGCTGCTCCAACTACAGCTGCTCCCACTAACGCACCAACTGTTGCACCTACTGCTCCTCACATTAAATACGTTGTGTGTTCTGTCACTGGCTCCTCTGTCATCGATGTGTTCGACAGAGCGACCTCTGTTCCTGACCGCTGTGTTTACACTCTGATGAAGTCTGAAGGAAGCTCAGGTTTCAACCTCATGGCTAGTTTTGGGGAACGACGGCGTACAGATGAGCTTTTTTTGGACCGTTTGATTATATCACTTCCAGACGTTATGATTCATCTGGAACAAGGCGGAAGAGTTCTGGTAAGCCTCCACAATCCTTCACAACTCACATTGTATTCATGGGTTGTTTGTTTAAGCATTGTGTAGCCCAGGTTAAAAACACACTGCACAGTCAATCCTAGCAGGCTCCCGTAGCTCAGTATAAATAGCAGACATTACTTTGTGTTGGTGTATTTAAAGGGGACGTACACACATTACAAAATCCAACTCTGAACAAGCGCTATATATATGTGTGTGCCTGTGTTGTTTGTAGGTCAATGAGCAGATTCTGACGCTCAGCAGCATCGCGCATCAGCATAACGGCGTGGAGTTCTCCGTGGACCAGAATATAGTAACTGTCGAGTTACCGTCTTACAATATGGACTATCTTGTTCGATGGCAACACCGCACATGTGGCAGGTACTGAACGCTATATTACAGTTTGAATCAAATAATGCTATCTGTGCTTGTTAGGTTAAAAGTCTGTCATTTCTTCCTCACATCCACCAGGACAAATTGAAGCTATGGAGGGTTTGTGTGGCAGTCCCTCTGATTCCAGCAAGACCACCAGCCTAGCTGCAGAGAAGTCCTCTTCCTCCAGCCTCCCTGGGTACTTCTTAGTCTGATATAACTTGTTTCTAATAATGTGGTTCTCTTCCTCCAGCCTCCCTGGGTACTTCTTAGTCTGATATAACTTGTTTCTAATAATGTGGTCCTCTTCCTCCAGCCTCCCTGGGTACTTCTTAGTCTGATATAACTTGTTTCTAATAATGAGGTCCTCTTCCTCCAGCCTCCCTGGGTACTTCTTAGTCTGATATAACTTGTTTCTAATAATGTGGTCCTCTTCCTCCAGCCTCCCTGGGTACTTCTTAGTCTGATATAACTTGTTTCTAATAATGTGGTTCTCTTCCTCCAGCCTCCCTGAGTACTTCTTAGTCTGATATAACTTGTTTCTAATAATGTGGTTCTCTTCCTCCAGCCTCTCTGGGTACTTCTTAGTCTGATATAACTTGTTTCTAATAATGTGGTCCTCTTCCTCCAGCCTCTCTGAGTACTTCTTAGTCTGATATAACTTGTTTCTAATAATGTGGTTCTCTTCCTCCAGCCTCTCTGGGTACTTCTTAGTCTGATATAACTTGTTTCTAATAATGTGGTCCTCTTCCTCCAGCCTCTCTGAGTACTTCTTAGTCTGATATAACTTGTTTCTAATAATGTGGTCCTCTTCCTCCAGCCTCTCTGAGTACTTCTTAGTCTGATATAACTTGTTTCTAATAATGTGGTTCTCTTCCTCCAGCCTCTCTGGGTACTTCTTAGTCTGATATAACTTGTTTCTAATAATGTGGTCCTCTTCCTCCAGCCTCCCTGAGTACTTCTTAGTCTGATATAACTTGTTTCTAATAATGTGGTTCTCTTCCTCCAGCCTCCCTGGGTACTTCTTAGTCTGATATAACTTGTTTCTTATAATGTGGTCCTCTTCCTCAGCCTCCCTGGGTACTTCTTAGTCTGATATAACTTGTTTCTAATAATGTGGTCCTCTTCCTCCAGCCTCCCTGGGTACTTCTTAGTCTGATATAACTTGTTTCTAATAATGTGGTCCTCTTCCTCCAGCCTCCCTGGGTACTTCTTAGTCTGATATAACTTGTTTCTAATAATGTGGTCCTCTTCCTCCAGCCTCCCTGGGTACTTCTTAGTCTGATATAACTTGTTTCTAATAATGTGGTCCTCTTCCTCCAGCCTCCCTGGGTACTTCTTAGTCTGACTGATAGTGCCTGTTTATCATGATGTTGTTTAAAATGTAATGTTTTTTCCCTGTAGCTGTGAGATTCAGCACACAGACACGGTCAACAACTCGATCGACTGCAGCCTCGCCACCGACCAGTAAGAGCTGACTGTTATATGAGCAGGGATGTTTCTGGCACTGTTCAGAAAACTGATCATGTACCCCAAACTGTTCCCCTCTGAACAGCTGTGATCTCCTGAGGCAGGCTCCCTTCTCCGCCTGTCACAACCACACTGATCCAGAGCCGTTCATCACCGCCTGCACAGACACTTTGTGTAACTACCGTCCAGTTGATGGTGTCGACTGCCAGTTCATGGAGGCTTACGCCCAGTCCTGCAGTCTGAAGGCAGATATCACCCTGGAGGACTGGAGGTCAACAACCACCTGCTGTAAGATTCACTTTTACAACATTTTGTAGCCAGAGGTGTGAAATAAATACAGAAAGTAGCAGATACAGAAAATACTAATGGTGTGTGTGTGTGTGTGTGTGTGTGTGTGTGTGTGTGTGTGTGTGTGTGTGTGTGTGTGTGTGTGTGCGTGTGCGTGTGCGTGTGCGTGTGTGTGCAGCTGAAGTCCCTGTTTGTCAGCAGCTCTGCAGTGAACATGAGTTCTGTGGAGAGAAAAGTGGGCGTGGCCTCTGCCTCTGTCGGGGTGTGTTCGCCTCCAAAATACACACTACAACTCTTTAGGTACAGAAACACACAACAACACAACAACACAGACTATAACACCCCTTGTTGTTAAATACCAACAATGTGCAATATATATATGCCGTTAATAACTGTGCTATATACACCTGGCTGCTAAATCCTCAGAACTGTTACAGGATGTGTATTTAGTAAATTGTGTAATGTTAGCACCCAGTTACAATGTAAACTCTGTGGGACTAATAAAGTCACCAGAACATATATTTAGTTTAGTTATAAACTGTGATCTTTCCTGAAGTGTTGGTGTGTTTGCAGGCGAGCCGGCGCTCTGCAGGGAGAACTCGGCCTCTGTGACTCTGGCTGGATGTCTTCTGGCTGACAAAGGCATCGATACTCAGTTTTACACCTGAACGACCCCAATTGCAAAGGCCAAGTGGACAACGAGACCCACATGGTGACCTTCGGATTCGACAGCAGCAACATCTGCGGGACGGAGGTCGTGGTGAGTGAACGTCATATTTAGAAGTCCTCTTCCAACATGAGAGCAACATGCTAACAAAGGTATCCCAACTGTAGCTACATGACAGGATGTGTGATTACCTAGAAGAGCATCAGGACTGTTTGAGGCATATGATAGCTATGTGATTAACATGATGATTCAGCCTCTATGGAGATAGACATATGACAAGCATGCTCATTTCTGACGTGGAGCTAACTGAAGTAAACATTGAATACTGCTTTTATTCCTCCATCTTGTGACTGTGTAACTCCCTCTCTTGGATATCAGCATGTGAAGGACACTGTCAGGAACTAGTTGATGCTCTGTATGTGATGACTCCTTCCATTCTGGAGAAAAAGTCAGATTTTTTAGATAAAGTCATAATTTTGAGAAAGGTCATAATTTTGAGATTTTGAGAAAAGTCATAATTTTGAGAAAGTCATAATTTTGAGAAAAAGTCATATTTTGAGAAAAATATAGAATTTTGAGAAAGTCAGATTTTTTAGAGAAAGTCAGAATTTTGCGATTTTGAGAAAAAGTCAGAATTTTGAGAGAAAGTCAGAATTTTGAGAGAAAGTCAGAATTTTTAGATTTTCAGAAAAAAATCTAACATTTAGAGAAAAAAAGTCAGTATTTTGAACATGACAGGATGTATGATTACCTACAAGGTATTCCTCCATCTTGTGACTGTGTAACTCCCTCTCTTGGATATCAGCATGTGAAGGACACTGTTCAGGAACTAGTTGATGCTCGTATGTGATGACTCCTTCCATTCTGGAGAGGATCACAGATACATGGATCCTGAGATGAAGCTCAAGACTGGACCAGAGAGAGTTCTCTGTCAGGACTGTTAATGACCACGAGGATAATGTGACTGCTGTGATTAAATTAATTTAACGTTTCTTTCACATTGCAGAAAAACAACAGCATGATCCTCTACAAGAAACACCATCACGACGAGGAACATGTCAGCGTACGGCGTGATCACGCGTCACGACCAGGTCCAGATCG
>JAAOOA010001954.1:0-5000 GCA_012861695.1 Trematomus loennbergii
ATGACAGCACACTGCTGCTTGTTGGCAGGCTGACTCACTTCACTGGTCTCTCACACACACCCAGGGGGGAGAAAGAGGACACATTGACCCAGGAAAGAAGCCTCAAAACACAGGTAAAACTGTGTTAAAGTGTGGGGGAACATGTTTCAAATGACAGCACACTGCTGCTTGTTGGCAGGCTGACTCACTTCACTTGTCTCACACACACCCAGGGGGGGGAGAAAGAGGACACATTTACCCAGGAAAGAGTGCTCGAAAGCTGGCTACAGCAGAGTCACAGTGTGGAGGAACATGTTTCAAATGACAGCACACTGCTGCTTGTTGGCAGGCTGACTCACTTCACTGGTCTCACACACACACCCAGGGGGGAGAAAGAGGACACATTGACCCAGGAAAGAAGCCTCAAAACACAGGTAAAACTGTGTTAAAGTGTGGGGGAACATGTTTCAAATGACAGCACACTGCTGCTTGTTGGCAGGCTGACTCACTTCACTTGTCTCACACACACCCAGGGGGGGGAGAAAGAGGACACATTTACCCAGGAAAGAGTGCTCGAAAGCTGGCTACAGCAGAGTCACAGTGTGGAGGAACATGTTTCAAATGACAGCACACTGCTGCTTGTTGGCAGGCTGACTCACTTCACTGGTCTCACACACACCCAGGGGGGAGAAAGAGGACACATTGACCCAGGAAAGAAGCCTCAAAACACAGGTAAAACTGTGTTAAAGTGTGGGGGAACATGTTTCAAATGACAGCACACTGCTGCTTGTTGGCAGGCTGACTCACTTCACTGTCCTCACACACACCCAGGGGGGAGAAAGAGGACACATTGACCCAGGAAAGAAGCCTCAAAACACAGGTAAAACTGTGTAAACGTGGGGGAACATGTTTCAAATGACAGCACACTGCTGCTTGTTGGCAGGCTGACTCACTTCACTGGTCTCACACACACACCCAGGGGGGAGAAAGAGGACACATTGACCCAGGAAAGAAGCCTCAAAACACAGGTAAAACTGTGTTAAACTGTGGGGGAACATGTTTCAAATGACAGCACACTGCTGCTTGTTGGCAGGCTGACTCACTTCACTGTCTCACACACACCCAGGGGGGAGAAAGAGGACACATTGACCCAGGAAAGAGCCTCAAAACACAGGTAAAACTGTGTTAAAGTGTGGGGGAACATGTTTCAAATGACAGCACACTGCTGCTTGTTGGCAGGCTGACTCACTTCACTGGTCTCACACACACCCAGGGGGGAGAAAGAGGACACATTGACCCAGGAAAGAGTGCTCGAAAGCTGGCTACAGCAGAGTCACAGTGTGGGGAACATGTTTCAAATGACAGCACACTGCTGCTTGTTGGCAGGCTGACTCACTTCACTGTCTCACACACACACCCAGGGGGGAGAAAGAGGACACATTGACCCAGGAAAGAGCCTCAAAACACAGGTAAAACTGTGTAAACTGTGGGGGAACATGTTTCAAATGACAGCACACTGCTGCTTGTTGGCAGGCTGACTCACTTCACTGGTCTCACACACACCCAGGGGGGAGAAAGAGGACACATTGACCCAGGAAAGAAGCCTCAAAACACAGGTAAAACTGTGTTAAAGTGTGGGGGAACATGTTTCAAATGACAGCACACTGCTGCTTGTTGGCAGGCTGACTCACTTCACTTGTCTCACACACACCCAGGGGGGGGAGAAAGAGGACACATTACCCAGGAAAGAGTGCTCGAAAGCTGGCTACAGCAGAGTCACAGTGTGGAGGAACATGTTTCAAATGACAGCACACTGCTGCTTGTTGGCAGGCTGACTCACTTCACTGGTCTCTCACACACACCCAGGGGGGAGAAAGAGGACACATTGACCCAGGAAAGAAGCCTCAAAACACAGGTAAAACTGTGTTAAAGTGTGGGGAACATGTTTCAAATGACAGCACACTGCTGCTTGTTGGCAGGCTGACTCACTTCACTTGTCTCACACACACCCAGGGGGGGGAGAAAGAGGACACATTTACCCAGGAAAGAGTGCTCGAAAGCTGGCTACAGCAGAGTCACAGTGTGGAGGAACATGTTTCAAATGACAGCACACTGCTGCTTGTTGGCAGGCTGACTCACTTCACTGGTCTCACACACACACCCAGGGGGGAGAAAGAGGACACATTGACCCAGGAAAGAAGCCTCAAAACACAGGTAAAACTGTGTTAAACTGTGGGGGAACATGTTTCAAATGACAGCACACTGCTGCTTGTTGGCAGGCTGACTCACTTCACTGGTCTCTCACACACACCCAGGGGGGAGAAAGAGGACACATTGACCCAGGAAAGAAGCCTCAAAACACAGGTAAAACTGTGTTAAACGTGGGGGAACATGTTTCAAATGACAGCACACTGCTGCTTGTTGGCAGGCTGACTCACTTCACTGGTCTCACACACACCCAGGGGGGAGAAAGAGGACACATTGACCCAGGAAAGAAGCCTCAAAACACAGGTAAAACTGTGTTAAACTGTGGGGGAATGTTTCAAATGACAGCACACTGCTGCTTGTTGGCAGGCTGACTCACTTCACTGGTCTCTCACACACACCCAGGGGGGGAGAAAGAGGACACATTACCCAGGAAAGAGCCTCGAACACAGGTAAAACTGTGTAAAGTGTGGGGAGGAACATGTTTCAAATGACAGCACACTGCTGCTTGTTGGCAGGCTGACTCACTTCACTGGTCTCACACACACCCAGGGGGGAGAAAGAGGACACATTGACCCAGGAAAGAAGCCTCAAAACACAGGTAAAAACTGTGTTAAACTGTGGGGGAATATGTTTCAAATGACAGCACACTGCTGCTTGTTGGCAGGCTGACTCACTTCACTGGTCTCTCACACACACCCAGGGGGGAGAAAGAGGACACATTGACCCAGGAAAGAAGCCTCAAAACACAGGTAAAACTGTGTTAAACTGTGGGGGAATATGTTTCAAATGACAGCACACTGCTGCTTGTTGGCAGGCTGACTCACTTCACTGGTCTCTCACACACACCCAGGGGGGAGAAAGAGGACACATTGACCCAGGAAAGAAGCCTCAAAACACAGGTAAAACTGTGTTAAAGTGTGGGGGAACATGTTTCAAATGACAGCACACTGCTGCTTGTTGGCAGGCTGACTCACTTCACTTGTCTCACACACACCCAGGGGGGGGAGAAAGAGGACACATTTACCCAGGAAAGAGTGCTCGAAAGCTGGCTACAGCAGAGTCACAGTGTGGAGGAACATGTTTCAAATGACAGCACACTGCTGCTTGTTGGCAGGCTGACTCACTTCACTGGTCTCACACACACACCCAGGGGGGAGAAAGAGGACACATTGACCCAGGAAAGAAGCCTCAAAACACAGGTAAAACTGTGTTAAACTGTGGGGGAATATGTTTCAAATGACAGCACACTGCTGCTTGTTGGCAGGCTGACTCACTTCACTGTCTCACACACACCCAGGGGGGGGAGAAAGAGGACACATTACCCAGGAAAGAGCCTCAAAACACAGGTAAACACTGTGTCAAGTGTGGAGGAATATGTTTCAAATGACAGCACACTGCTGCTTGTTGGCAGGCTGACTCACTTCACTGGTCTCACACACACCCAGGGGGGAGAAAGAGGACACATTGACCCAGGAAAGAGCTCAAAAACTGGTACAGCAGTGTCAAGTGTGGAGGAACATGTTTCAAATGACAGCACACTGCTGCTTGTTGGCAGGCTGACTCACTTCACTGGTCTCACACACACCCAGGGGGGAGAAAGAGGACACATTGACCCAGGAAAAAGTGCTCAAAAACAGGTACACTGAGTCACAGTGTGGAGGAACATGTTTCAAATGACAGCACACTGCTGCTTGTTGGCAGGCTGACTCACTTCACTGGTCTCACACACACCCAGGGGGGGGAGAAAGAGGACACATTTACCCAGGAAAGAGTGCTCGAAAGCTGGCTACAGCAGAGTCACAGTGTGGAGGAACATGTTTCAAATGACAGCACACTGCTGCTTGTTGGCAGGCTGACTCACTTCACTGGTCTCACACACACCCAGGGGGGAGAAAGAGGACACATTGACCCAGGAAAGAAGCCTCAAAACACAGGTAAAACTGTGTTAAAGTGTGGGGGAACATGTTTCAAATGACAGCACACTGCTGCTTGTTGGCAGGCTGACTCACTTCACTTGTCTCACACACACCCAGGGGGGGGAGAAAGAGGACACATTTACCCAGGAAAGAGTGCTCGAAAGCTGGCTACAGCAGAGTCACAGTGTGGAGGAACATGTTTCAAATGACAGCACACTGCTGCTTGTTGGCAGGCTGACTCACTTCACTGGTCTCACACACACACCCAGGGGGGAGAAAGAGGACACATTGACCCAGGAAAGAGCTCAAAAACAGGTAAAACTGAGTCACAGTGTGGAGGAACATGTTTCAAATGACAGCACACTGCTGCTTGTTGGCAGGCTGACTCACTTCACTGGTCTCTCACACACACCCAGGGGGGAGAAAGAGGACACATTGACCCAGGAAAGAAGCCTCAAAACACAGGTAAAACTGTGTTAAACTGTGGGGGAACATGTTTTAATGCAGTTACTATGTGTCCCCACAGGGGGGGGCGCATCAGTGCAGAGAGAAGCCTGAAAATGACTCTCCAGCACCTCGGAGAGCTCCATTGTGAAATCTTGCTACTAATCCATAACTTTTGATAACAAGCTCTGTTCGGTTCAGGCTTTTGTTGTACCCCCCCATTTCCACGTACCCCGCATCCAACGGTACTATCGCCGAGTCTCTAGGACCTCGGGGAGCGGAGTTACGGCAGAGGGTCAGATTCTGAAAATACGATTTGAGAAAACAGGGCTCTGATCGGGGCTAAAGTCTTGTTAGAAACTGCTGAATCTGTTTGAATCAATGAGGAGAGGAGAGGAGAGGAGCATTCCCCCGAAAAAGTGCAGAGAGAAGGCTGGAAATGACTCTCCAGGA
>JAAOOA010001954.1:15000-20000 GCA_012861695.1 Trematomus loennbergii
TTTTTTTGCTCCACGGGTGGGGGCGCCTGGCAGGCCGCCTATGAGCACCCAAATTCGGCCTGGATCATCCAGGATTTGTGGGAAAAAATCCATAAACTGACTAAATCACCCAGAGAGGTCCCCTACCTAGCCCAAATATATATAATACAAATACATTTAAATAGTAAAAGGTGCACTTGTGCTCTGCATTACCCGGAATTTTATTTTCATAGCCCCATGATAGTGATTAAAAATCATTTTCATGGGAAAAAGTGTTAAAACGCCTGATTCAATTATATGCAGGACCCCAGTGAGCTCCAGACTATGTGCATTGTGTTGGGGAACCATATAAATGATAGAATAAATGCATTCAAATGCAAAAATAATGATTTAAAATCATTTTAGGGGGACAATTGTGGAGAGGAGCCTTAAAAATGACTCTGTTTTAAGATATAATTAAGCGTTTTCTTCACTTTTTTTTGCTTTCCACGGGTGGGGACGCCTGGCAGGCCGCCTATGAGCACCCAAATTCGGCCTGGATCATCCAGGATTTGTGGGCAAAGCTCCATAAACTGACTAAATCACCCAGAGAGGTCCCCTTTCTAGCCCAAATATATATAATACAAATACATTTAAATAGTAAAAGGTGCACTTGTGCTCTGCATTACCGGGAATTTTATTTTCATAGCCCCATGATAGTGATTAAAAATCATTTTCATGGGAAAAAGTGTTAAAACGCCTGATTAAATGATATGCAGGACCCCAGTGAGCTCCAGACTATGTGCATTGTGTTGGGGAACCATATAAATGATAGAATACATGCATTTAAATGCAAAAATAATGATTTAAAATCATTTTAGGGGGACAATTGTGGAGAGGAGCCTGAAAAAGACTCTGCAGCACCCCGGATAACTACCACTTCATCTGGTTTAAATGTGGTGGTGATAGTGGCATTGACTAGTACCCAGTACTGGGAGAGAACCAGGTTACAGCACATGTCTTTTCGACCCAGGAAAGAGTGCTCGAAACGTGGCAGAAGCATAGTCACACTGTGGGGTAACATGTTTCAAATGACAGCACACTGCTGCTTGTTGGCAGGCTGACTCACTTCACGTGTCTCTCACACACACCCAGGGGGGAGAAAGAGGACACATTGACCCAGGAAAGAAGCCTCAAAACACAGGTAAAACTGTGTTAAAGTGTGGGGGAACATGTTTCAAATGACAGCACACTGCTGCTTGTTGGCAGGCTGACTCACTTCACTGTCTCACACACACCCAGGGGGGGAAAAGAGGACACATTGACCCAGGAAAGAGTGCTCGAAAGCTGGAAAAGTCACAGTGTGGGGAACATGTTTCAAATGACAGCACACTGCTGCTTGTTGGCAGGCTGACTCACTTCACTTGTCTCACACACACCCAGGGGGGGGAGAAAGAGGACACATTTACCCAGGAAAGAGTGCTCGAAAGCTGGCTACAGCAGAGTCACAGTGTGGAGGAACATGTTTCAAATGACAGCACACTGCTGCTTGTTGGCAGGCTGACTCACTTCACTGGTCTCACACACACACCCAGGGGGGAGAAAGAGGACACATTGACCCAGGAAAGAAGCCTCAAAACACAGGTAAAACTGTGTTAAACTGTGGGGAACATGTTTCAAATGACAGCACACTGCTGCTTGTTGGCAGGCTGACTCACTTCACTGTCTCTCACACACACCCAGGGGGGAAAGAGGACACATTTACCCAGGAAAGAAGCCTCAAAACACAGGTAAAAGTGTTAATGTGGGGAACATGTTTCAAATGACAGCACACTGCTGCTTGTTGGCAGGCTGACTCACTTCACTGGTCTCCACACACACCCAGGGGGGAGAAAGAGGACACATTGACCCAGGAAAGAAGCCTCAAAACACAGGTAAAACTGTGTTAAAGTGTGGGGGAATATGTTTCAAATGACAGCACACTGCTGCTTGTTGGCAGGCTGACTCACTTCACTGGTCTCACACACACCCAGGGGGGAGAAAGAGGACACATTGACCCAGGAAAGAAGCCTCAAAACTGGTAAAAGTGTTAAGTGTGGAGGAACATGTTTCAAATGACAGCACACTGCTGCTTGTTGGCAGGCTGACTCACTTCACTTGTCTCACACACACACCCAGGGGGGAGAAAGAGGACACATTTACCCAGGAAAGAGTGCTCGAAAGCACAGGTAAAACTGTGTTAATGTGGGGAACATGTTTCAAATGACAGCACACTGCTGCTTGTTGGCAGGCTGACTCACTTCACTGGTCTCACACACACACCCAGGGGGGAGAAAGAGGACACATTGACCCAGGAAAGAAGCCTCAAAACACAGGTACGTGTGGGGGAACATGTTTCAAATGACAGCACACTGCTGCTTGTTGGCAGGCTGACTCACTTCACTGGTCTCTCACACACACCCAGGGGGGAGAAAGAGGACACATTGACCCAGGAAAGAAGCCTCAAAACACAGGTAAAACTGTGTTAAAGTGTGGGGGAACATGTTTCAAATGACAGCACACTGCTGCTTGTTGGCAGGCTGACTCACTTCACTGGTCTCACACACACCCAGGGGGGAGAAAGAGGACACATTGACCCAGGAAAGAAGCCTCAAAACACAGGTAAAACTGTGTTAAAGTGTGGGGAACATGTTTCAAATGACAGCACACTGCTGCTTGTTGGCAGGCTGACTCACTTCACTGGTCTCTCACACACACCCAGGGGGGAGAAAGAGGACACATTGACCCAGGAAAGAAGCCTCAAAACACAGGTAAAACTGTGTTAAAGTGTGGGGGAACATGTTTCAAATGACAGCACACTGCTGCTTGTTGGCAGGCTGACTCACTTCACTGTCTCACACACACCCAGGGGGGAGAAAGAGGACACATTTACCCAGGAAAGAGCTCGAAAGCACAGGTAAAAGTCAAGTGTGGGGAACATGTTTCAAATGACAGCACACTGCTGCTTGTTGGCAGGCTGACTCACTTCACTGGTCTCACACACACCCAGGGGGGAGAAAGAGGACACATTGACCCAGGAAAGAAGCCTCAAAACACAGGTAAAAGTGTTACTGTGGGGGAATATGTTTCAAATGACAGCACACTGCTGCTTGTTGGCAGGCTGACTCACTTCACTGGTCTCACACACACACCAGGGGGGAGAAAGAGGACACATTGACCCAGGAAAGAAGCCTCAAAACACAGGTAAAACTGTGTTAAAGTGTGGGGGAACATGTTTCAAATGACAGCACACTGCTGCTTGTTGGCAGGCTGACTCACTTCACTGGTCTCCACACACACCCAGGGGGGAGAAAGAGGACACATTGACCCAGGAAAGAAGCCTCAAAACACAGGTAAAACTGTGTTAAAGTGTGGGGAACATGTTTCAAATGACAGCACACTGCTGCTTGTTGGCAGGCTGACTCACTTCACTGGTCTCTCACACACACCCAGGGGGGAGAAAGAGGACACATTGACCCAGGAAAGAAGCCTCAAAACACAGGTAAAACTGTGTTAAACTGTGGGGGAATGTTTCAAATGACAGCACACTGCTGCTTGTTGGCAGGCTGACTCACTTCACTGGTCTCTCACACACACCCAGGGGGGAGAAAGAGGACACATTGACCCAGGAAAGAAGCTCAAAACACAGGTAAAACTGTGTTAAGTGTGGGGAACATGTTTCAAATGACAGCACACTGCTGCTTGTTGGCAGGCTGACTCACTTCACTGTCTCACACACACCCAGGGGGGAGAAAGAGGACACATTTACCCAGGAAAGAGCTCAAAACACAGGTAAAAGTGTAAGTGTGGGGAACATGTTTCAAATGACAGCACACTGCTGCTTGTTGGCAGGCTGACTCACTTCACTGGTCTCACACACACCCAGGGGGGAGAAAGAGGACACATTGACCCAGGAAAGAAGCCTCAAAACACAGGTAAAACTGTGTGTGGGGGAACATGTTTCAAATGACAGCACACTGCTGCTTGTTGGCAGGCTGACTCACTTCACTGGTCTCACACACACACCCAGGGGGGAGAAAGAGGACACATTGACCCAGGAAAGAAGCTCAAAACACAGGTAAAACTGTGTTAATGTGGGGAACATGTTTCAAATGACAGCACACTGCTGCTTGTTGGCAGGCTGACTCACTTCACTGGTCTCACACACACCCAGGGGGGAGAAAGAGGACACATTGACCCAGGAAAGAAGCTCAAAACACAGGTAAAACTGTGTTAAGTGTGGGGAACATGTTTCAAATGACAGCACACTGCTGCTTGTTGGCAGGCTGACTCACTTCACTGTCTCACACACACACCAGGGGGGAGAAAGAGGACACATTGACCCAGGAAAGAAGCCTCAAAACACAGGTAAAACTGTGTTAAACTGTGGGGAATATGTTTCAAATGACAGCACACTGCTGCTTGTTGGCAGGCTGACTCACTTCACTGGTCTCTCACACACACCCAGGGGGGAGAAAGAGGACACATTGACCCAGGAAAGAAGCCTCAAAACACAGGTAAAACTGTGTTAAAGTGTGGGGGAACATGTTTCAAATGACAGCACACTGCTGCTTGTTGGCAGGCTGACTCACTTCACTGTCTCACACACACCCAGGGGGGAGAAAGAGGACACATTGACCCAGGAAAGAGCTCGAAAACACAGGTAAAGTACAGTGTGGGGAACATGTTTCAAATGACAGCACACTGCTGCTTGTTGGCAGGCTGACTCACTTCACTGGTCTCTCACACACACCCAGGGGGGAGAAAGAGGACACATTGACCCAGGAAAGAAGCCTCAAAACACAGGTAAAACTGTGTTAAAGTGTGGGGAACATGTTTCAAATGACAGCACACTGCTGCTTGTTGGCAGGCTGACTCACTTCACTGGTCTCACACACACCCAGGGGGGAGAAAGAGGACACATTGACCCAGGAAAGAGTGCTCGAAAACTGGCTACAGCAGAGTCACAGTGTGGGGAACATGTTTCAAATGACAGCACACTG
>JAAOOA010001954.1:32500-35000 GCA_012861695.1 Trematomus loennbergii
AGCACACTGCTGCTTGTTGGCAGGCTGACTCACTTCACGTGTCTCTCACACACACCCAGGGGGGAGAAAGAGGACACATTGACCCAGGAAAGAAGCCTCAAAACACAGGTAAAACTGTGTTAAAGTGTGGGGGAACATGTTTCAAATGACAGCACACTGCTGCTTGTTGGCAGGCTGACTCACTTCACTTGTCTCACACACACCCAGGGGGGAGAAAGAGGACACATTGACCCAGGAAAGAGTGCTCGAAAGCTGGCTACAGCAAGTCACAGTGTGGAGGAACATGTTTCAAATGACAGCACACTGCTGCTTGTTGGCAGGCTGACTCACTTCACTGTCTCACACACACACCCAGGGGGGAGAAAGAGGACACATTTACCCAGGAAAGAGTGCTCAAAGCTGGTACAAAGTGTCAAGTGTGGGGAACATGTTTCAAATGACAGCACACTGCTGCTTGTTGGCAGGCTGACTCACTTCACTGGTCTCTCACACACACCCAGGGGGGAGAAAGAGGACACATTGACCCAGGAAAGAAGCCTCAAAACACAGGTAAAACTGTGTTAAACTGTGGGGGAATGTTTCAAATGACAGCACACTGCTGCTTGTTGGCAGGCTGACTCACTTCACTGTCTCACACACACCCAGGGGGGAGAAAGAGGACACATTGACCCAGGAAAGAAGCTCAAAACTGGTACAGCTGAGTTAAGTGTGGAGGAACATGTTTCAAATGACAGCACACTGCTGCTTGTTGGCAGGCTGACTCACTTCACTGGTCTCACACACACACCCAGGGGGGAGAAAGAGGACACATTGACCCAGGAAAGAAGCCTCAAAACACAGGTAAAACTGTGTTAAAGTGGGGGAATGTTTCAAATGACAGCACACTGCTGCTTGTTGGCAGGCTGACTCACTTCACTGGTCTCTCACACACACCCAGGGGGGAGAAAGAGGACACATTGACCCAGGAAAGAAGCCTCAAAACACAGGTAAAACTGTGTTAAAGTGTGGGGGAACATGTTTCAAATGACAGCACACTGCTGCTTGTTGGCAGGCTGACTCACTTCACTTGTCTCACACACACCCAGGGGGGGAGAAAGAGGACACATTTACCCAGGAAAGAGTGCTCGAAAGCTGGCTACAGCAGTCACAGTGTGGAGGAACATGTTTCAAATGACAGCACACTGCTGCTTGTTGGCAGGCTGACTCACTTCACTGGTCTCACACACACACCCAGGGGGGAGAAAGAGGACACATTGACCCAGGAAAGAAGCCTCAAAACACAGGTAAAACTGTGTTAAAGTGTGGGGGAACATGTTTCAAATGACAGCACACTGCTGCTTGTTGGCAGGCTGACTCACTTCACTGGTCTCTCACACACACCCAGGGGGGAGAAAGAGGACACATTGACCCAGGAAAGAAGCCTCAAAACACAGGTAAAACTGTGTTAAACTGTGGGGGAATATGTTTCAAATGACAGCACACTGCTGCTTGTTGGCAGGCTGACTCACTTCACTGGTCTCTCACACACACCCAGGGGGGAGAAAGAGGACACATTGACCCAGGAAAGAAGCCTCAAAACACAGGTAAAACTGTGTTAAAGTGTGGGGGAACATGTTTCAAATGACAGCACACTGCTGCTTGTTGGCAGGCTGACTCACTTCACTTGTCTCACACACACCCAGGGGGGGAGAAAGAGGACACATTGACCCAGGAAAGAGTGCTCGAAAGCTGGCTACAGCATAGTCACAGTGTGGAGGAACATGTTTCAAATGACAGCACACTGCTGCTTGTTGGCAGGCTGACTCACTTCACTGTCTCTCACACACACCCAGGGGGGAGAAAGAGGACACATTGACCCAGGAAAGAAGCCTCAAAACACAGGTAAAACTGTGTTAAAGTGTGGGGAACATGTTTCAAATGACAGCACACTGCTGCTTGTTGGCAGGCTGACTCACTTCACTGGTCTCTCACACACACCCAGGGGGGAGAAAGAGGACACATTGACCCAGGAAAGAAGCCTCAAAACACAGGTAAAACTGTGTTAAAGTGTGGGGGAACATGTTTCAAATGACAGCACACTGCTGCTTGTTGGCAGGCTGACTCACTTCACTGTCTCACACACACCCAGGGGGGAGAAAGAGGACACATTGACCCAGGAAAGAGTGCTCGAAAGCTCTACAGCAGAGTCACAGTGTGGGGAACATGTTTCAAATGACAGCACACTGCTGCTTGTTGGCAGGCTGACTCACTTCACTGGTCTCACACACACACCCAGGGGGGAGAAAGAGGACACATTGACCCAGGAAAGAAGCCTCAAAACACAGGTAAAACTGTGTTAAACTGTGGGGGAACATGTTTCAAATGACAGCACACTGCTGCTTGTTGGCAGGCTGACTCACTTCACTGGTCTCACACACACACCAGGGGGGAGAAAGAGGACACATTGACCCAGGAAAGAAGCCTCAAAACACAGGTAAAAGTGTGTTAAGTGTGGGGAACA
>JAAOOA010001954.1:45000-52500 GCA_012861695.1 Trematomus loennbergii
ATGTAAAAATTATACCCCCAAATAGTGCCTCAAAATCGGGTAGAGTCACCGGGAAAGTGCCCTCGCATTCCTCCAGGGCTCAAAATGTCACCCTTAAACTATTTGGAGAACCGGGAAAATGTAAAAAATAAGGCCCAAAATAGTGCCTCATAATCGGGTAGAGTCACCTGCAAAAGTGCCCTCGCATTCCTCCAAGTGTTGGGAGAACCAGGCTGGGGGGTCTTGAGGCACAAAATGAGGCCCACTCAGAGTGCTTGGTGAGCGGATACATTCTTCCATGATTTCCAACAGCCGTATTTTTTCTGAGTCCACCCAAAACTGGGTTTCTGATTTCGTGCGGAAGGTAGTCTGAAAAACATGGATGAATCTTTTTGACAGAGAAGTGGAAATGAAGCCCAGGGACTTTTTCCCCTTCTCCGTTGTACCAACCATCGGAGAAGGGGAAAAATCGGCCGAAGCGCCAAACACCTGGCCACTACTCCCGTTGGCACTTAGAAAAAATTTCACAATTTTTCAAAACTTCATTTTTGATTATTTTAAGATATAATTAAGCGTTTTCTTCACTTTTTTTTTTGCTCCACGGGTGGGGGCGCCTGGCAGGCCGCCTATGAGCACCCAAATTCGGCCTGGATCATCCAGGATTTGTGGGAAAAATCCATAAACTGACTAAATCACCCAGAGAGGTCCCCTACCTAGCCCAAATATATATAATACAAATACATTTAAATAGTAAAAGGTGCACTTGTGCTCTGCATTACCCGGAATTTTATTTTCATAGCCCCATGATAGTGATTAAAAATCATTTTCATGGGAAAAAGTGTTAAAACGCCTGATTAATTATATGCAGGACCCCAGTGAGCTCCAGACTATGTGCATTGTGTTGGGGAACCATATAAATGATAGAATAAATGCATTCAAATGCAAAAATAATGATTTAAAATCATTTTAGGGGACAATTGTGGAGAGGAGCCTTAAAATGACTCTGTTTTAAGATATAATTAAGCGTTTTCTTCACTTTTTTTTGCTTTCCACGGGTGGGGACGCCTGGCAGGCCGCCTATGAGCACCCAAATTCGGCCTGGATCATCCAGGATTTGTGGGCAAAGCTCCATAAACTGACTAAATCACCCAGAGAGGTCCCCTTTCTAGCCCAATATATAATACAAATACATTTAAATAGTAAAAGGTGCACTTGTGCTCTGCATTACCGGGAATTTTATTTTCATAGCCCCATGATAGTGATTAAAAATCATTTTCATGGAAAAAGTGTTAAAACGCCTGATTAAATGATATGCAGGACCCCAGTGAGCTCCAGACTATGTGCATTGTGTTGGGGAACCATATAAATGATAGAATACATGCATTTAAATGCAAAAATAATGATTTAAAATCATTTTAGGGGGACAATTGTGGAGAGGAGCCTGAAAAAGACTCTGCAGCACCCCGGATAACTACCACTTCATCTGGTTTAAATGTGGTGGTGATAGTGGCATTGACTAGTACCCAGTACTGGGAGAGAACCAGGTTACAGCACATGTCTTTTCGACCCAGGAAAGAGTGCTCGAAACGTGGCAGAAGCATAGTCACACTGTGGGGTAACATGTTTCAAATGACAGCACACTGCTGCTTGTTGGCAGGCTGACTCACTTCACTGTCTCTCACACACACCCAGGGGGAGAAAGAGGACACATTGACCCAGGAAAGAAGCCTCAAACACAGGTAAAACTGTGTTAAAGTGTGGGGGAATGTTTCAAATGACAGCACACTGCTGCTTGTTGGCAGGCTGACTCACTTCACTGTCTCTCACACACACCCAGGGGGGAGAAAGAGGACACATTGACCCAGGAAAGAGCTCAAAGCTGGACAGGTCACTGTGTGGGGAACATGTTTCAAATGACAGCACACTGCTGCTTGTTGGCAGGCTGACTCACTTCACTTGTCTCACACACACCCAGGGGGGGAGAAAGAGGACACATTTACCCAGGAAAGAGTGCTCGAAAGCACAGGTACAAAGTCAAGTGTGGGGAACATGTTTCAAATGACAGCACACTGCTGCTTGTTGGCAGGCTGACTCACTTCACTGGTCTCACACACACACCCAGGGGGGAGAAAGAGGACACATTGACCCAGGAAAGAAGCCTCAAAACACAGGTAAAACTGTGTTAAAGTGTGGGGGAACATGTTTCAAATGACAGCACACTGCTGCTTGTTGGCAGGCTGACTCACTTCACTGTCTCACACACACCCAGGGGGGGAGAAAGAGGACACATTTACCCAGGAAAGAGTGCTCGAAAGCTGGCTACAGCAGAGTCACAGTGTGGAGGAACATGTTTCAAATGACAGCACACTGCTGCTTGTTGGCAGGCTGACTCACTTCACTGGTCTCACACACACACCCAGGGGGGAGAAAGAGGACACATTGACCCAGGAAAGAAGCCTCAAAACACAGGTAAAACTGTGTTAAACTGTGGGGGAATATGTTTCAAATGACAGCACACTGCTGCTTGTTGGCAGGCTGACTCACTTCACTGGTCTCTCACACACACCCAGGGGGGAGAAAGAGGACACATTGACCCAGGAAAGAAGCCTCAAAACACAGGTAAAACTGTGTTAAAGTGTGGGGAACATGTTTCAAATGACAGCACACTGCTGCTTGTTGGCAGGCTGACTCACTTCACTTGTCTCACACACACCCAGGGGGGGGAGAAAGAGGACACATTTACCCAGGAAAGAGTGCTCGAAAGCTGGCTACAGCAGAGTCACAGTGTGGAGGAACATGTTTCAAATGACAGCACACTGCTGCTTGTTGGCAGGCTGACTCACTTCACTGGTCTCACACACACACCCAGGGGGGAGAAAGAGGACACATTGACCCAGGAAAGAAGCCTCAAAACACAGGTAAAACTGTGTTAAAGTGTGGGGGAACATGTTTCAAATGACAGCACACTGCTGCTTGTTGGCAGGCTGACTCACTTCACTGGTCTCTCACACACACCCAGGGGGGAGAAAGAGGACACATTGACCCAGGAAAGAAGCCTCAAAACACAGGTAAAACTGTGTTAAATGTGGGGGAATATGTTTCAAATGACAGCACACTGCTGCTTGTTGGCAGGCTGACTCACTTCACTGGTCTCTCACACACACCCAGGGGGGGAAAGAGGACACATTGACCCAGGAAAGAAGCCTCAAAACACAGGTAAAACTGTGTTAAAGTGTGGGGGAACATGTTTCAAATGACAGCACACTGCTGCTTGTTGGCAGGCTGACTCACTTCACTGTCTCACACACACCCAGGGGGGAGAAAGAGGACACATTGACCCAGGAAAGAGCTCAAAGCTGGTACAGCAAAGTCAAGTGTGGGGGAACATGTTTCAAATGACAGCACACTGCTGCTTGTTGGCAGGCTGACTCACTTCACTTGTCTCACACACACCCAGGGGGGAGAAAGAGGACACATTGACCCAGGAAAGAAGCCTCAAAACACAGGTAAAAGTGTTAAGTGTGGGGAACATGTTTCAAATGACAGCACACTGCTGCTTGTTGGCAGGCTGACTCACTTCACTGGTCTCTCAACACACCCAGGGGGGAGAAAGAGGACACATTGACCCAGGAAAGAAGCCTCAAAACACAGGTAAAACTGTGTTAAACTGTGGGGGAATATGTTTCAAATGACAGCACACTGCTGCTTGTTGGCAGGCTGACTCACTTCACTGGTCTCACACACACACCCAGGGGGGAGAAAGAGGACACATTGACCCAGGAAAGAAGCCTCAAAACACAGGTAAAACTGTGTTAAAGTGTGGGGGAACATGTTTCAAATGACAGCACACTGCTGCTTGTTGGCAGGCTGACTCACTTCACTTGTCTCACACACACCAGGGGGGGAGAAAGAGGACACATTGACCCAGGAAAGAGTGCTCGAAAGCTGGCCACAGCATAGTCACAGTGTGGAGGAACATGTTTCAAATGACAGCACACTGCTGCTTGTTGGCAGGCTGACTCACTTCACTTGTCTCACACACACCCAGGGGGGGGAGAAAGAGGACACATTACCCAGGAAAGAGTGCTCGAAAGCTGGCTACAGCAGAGTCACAGTGTGGAGGAACATGTTTCAAATGACAGCACACTGCTGCTTGTTGGCAGGCTGACTCACTTCACTGGTCTCACACACACCCCAGGGGGGAGAAAGAGGACACATTGACCCAGGAAAGAGTGCTCGAAAGCTGGCTACAGCAGAGTCACAGTGTGGAGGAACATGTTTCAAATGACAGCACACTGCTGCTTGTTGGCAGGCTGACTCACTTCACTTGTCTCACACACCCAGGGGGGGGAGAAAGAGGACACATTTACCCAGGAAAGAGTGCTCGAAAGCTGGCTACAGCAGAGTCACAGTGTGGAGGAACATGTTTCAAATGACAGCACACTGCTGCTTGTTGGCAGGCTGACTCACTTCACTGGTCTCACACACACACCCAGGGGGGAGAAAGAGGACACATTGACCCAGGAAAGAAGCCTCAAAACACAGGTAAAACTGTGTTAAACTGTGGGGGAATATGTTTCAAATGACAGCACACTGCTGCTTGTTGGCAGGCTGACTCACTTCACTGGTCTCTCACACACACCCAGGGGGGAGAAAGAGGACACATTGACCCAGGAAAGAAGCCTCAAAACACAGGTAAAACTGTGTAAAGTGTGGAGGAACATGTTTCAAATGACAGCACACTGCTGCTTGTTGGCAGGCTGACTCACTTCACTTGTCTCACACACACCCAGGGGGGGGAGAAAGAGGACACATTTACCCAGGAAAGAGTGCTCGAAAGCTGGCTACAGCAGAGTCACAGTGTGGAGGAACATGTTTCAAATGACAGCACACTGCTGCTTGTTGGCAGGCTGACTCACTTCACTGGTCTCACACACACACACCCAGGGGGAGAAAGAGGACACATTGACCCAGGAAAGAAGCCTCAAAACACAGGTAAAACTGTGTTAAACTGTGGGGGAATATGTTTCAAATGACAGCACACTGCTGCTTGTTGGCAGGCTGACTCACTTCACTGGTCTCTCACACACACCAGGGGGGAGGGAGAGGACACATTGACCCAGGAAAGAAGCCTCAAAACACAGGTAAAACTGTGTTAAAGTGTGGGGGAACATGTTTCAAATGACAGCACACTGCTGCTTGTTGGCAGGCTGACTCACTTCACTTGTCTCACACACACCCAGGGGGGGGAGAAAGAGGACACATTACCCAGGAAAGAGTGCTCGAAAGCTGGCTACAGCAGAGTCACAGTGTGGAGGAACATGTTTCAAATGACAGCACACTGCTGCTTGTTGGCAGGCTGACTCACTTCACTGGTCTCTCACACACACCCAGGGGGGAGAAAGAGGACACATTGACCCAGGAAAGAAGCCTCAAAACACAGGTAAAACTGTGTTAAAGTGTGGGGGAACATGTTTCAAATGACAGCACACTGCTGCTTGTTGGCAGGCTGACTCACTTCACTTGTCTCACACACACACCCAGGGGGGGGAGAAAGAGGACACATTTACCCAGGAAAGAGTGCTCGAAAGCTGGCTACAGCAGAGTCACAGTGTGGAGGAACATGTTTCAAATGACAGCACACTGCTGCTTGTTGGCAGGCTGACTCACTTCACTGGTCTCACACACACACCAGGGGGGAGAAAGAGGACACATTGACCCAGGAAAGAAGCCTCAAAACACAGGTAAAACTGTGTTAAACTGTGGGGGAATATGTTTCAAATGACAGCACACTGCTGCTTGTTGGCAGGCTGACTCACTTCACTGGTCTCTCACACACACCCAGGGGGGAGAAAGAGGACACATTGACCCAGGAAAGAAGCCTCAAAACACAGGTAAAACTGTGTTAAAGTGTGGGGGAACATGTTTCAAATGACAGCACACTGCTGCTTGTTGGCAGGCTGACTCACTTCACTTGTCTCACACACACACCCAGGGGGGGAGAAAGAGGACACATTTACCCAGGAAAGAAGTGCTCGAAAGCTGGCTACAGCAGAGTCACAGTGTGGAGGAACATGTTTCAAATGACAGCACACTGCTGCTTGTTGGCAGGCTGACTCACTTCACTGGTCTCACACACACACCCAGGGGGGAGAAAGAGGACACATTGACCCAGGAAAGAAGCCTCAAAACACAGGTAAAACTGTGTTAAACTGTGGGGGAATATGTTTCAAATGACAGCACACTGCTGCTTGTTGGCAGGCTGACTCACTTCACTGGTCTCACACACACACCCAGGGGGGAGAAAGAGGACACATTGACCCAGGAAAGAAGCCTCAAAACACAGGTAAAACTGTGTTAAACTGTGGGGGAATATGTTTCAAATGACAGCACACTGCTGCTTGTTGGCAGGCTGACTCACTTCACTGGTCTCTCACACACACCCAGGGGGGAGAAAGAGGACACATTGACCCAGGAAAGAAGCCTCAAAACACAGGTAAAACTGTGTTAAAGTGTGGGGAACATGTTTCAAATGACAGCACACTGCTGCTTGTTGGCAGGCTGACTCACTTCACTTGTCTCTCACACACACCCAGGGGGGAGAAAGAGGACACATTGACCCAGGAAAGAAGCCTCAAAACACAGGTAAAACTGTGTTAAACTGTGGGGGAACATGTTTTAATGCAGTTACTATGTGTCCCCACAGGGGGGGGCGCATCAGTGCAGAGAGAAGCCTGAAAATGACTCTCCAGCACCTCGGAGAGCTCCATTGTGAAATCTTGCTACTAATCCATAACTTTTGATAACAAGCTCTGTTCGGTTCAGGCTTTTGTTGTACCCCCCCATTTCCACGTACCCCGCATCCAACGGTACTATCGCCGAGTCTCTAGGACCTCGGGGAGCGGAGTTACGGCAGAGGGTCAGATTCTGAAAATACGATTTGAGAAAACAGGGCTCTGATCGGGGCTAAAGTCTTGTTAGAAACTGCTGAATCTGTTTGAATCAATGAGGAGAGGAGAGGAGAGGAGCATCCCCGAAAAAGTGCAGAGAGAAGGCTGGAAATGACTCTCCAGGACCCGGAGAGAGCGCCCAGGCGCTGAAGCGGGGGAGAAAGGCTCACAGCACGGCCTGGGACTTCAGCAGGCCACCCCCCCCCAGCTGCTGGGCATCGACATGGAGGTGGGCAGTCCGCCTTTCAGCACCCAAACTGGGACAACCTACAACCCCTCTCTGACACCCAGCTATAGGAAGCCAATATCCCTCCAAACTCTTTGCTTACGGCCATACCACCCTGAGCACGCCCGATCTCGTCCGATCTCGGAAGCCAAGCAGGGTCGGGCCGGGTCAGTACTTGGATGGGAGACCGCCTGGGAATACCCGGTGCTGTAAGCTTTTTTTAAATCCAGGAGAGACCAGGGGGAAATCACCTCTCTCTGCCCGCTCACAGAGCACCGAAAGACGGACTAAAGACCTCCAGGATGACTCCCTAACAGTGGGACTCTGTGCATTTCACAGCTCCAG
>JAAOOA010001954.1:62500-67500 GCA_012861695.1 Trematomus loennbergii
TTAAGCGTTTTCTTCACTTTTTTTGCTTTCCACGGGTGGGGACGCCTGGCAGGCCGCCTATGAGCACCCAAATTCGGCCTGGATCATCCAGGATTTGTGGGCAAAGCTCCATAAACTGACTAAATCACCCAGAGAGGTCCCCTTTCTAGCCCAAATATATATAATACAAATACATTTAAATAGTAAAAGGTGCACTTGTGCTCTGCATTACCGGGAATTTTATTTTCATAGCCCCATGATAGTGATTAAAAATCATTTTCATGGGAAAAAGTGTTAAAACGCCTGATTAAATGATATGCAGGACCCCAGTGAGCTCCAGACTATGTGCATTGTGTTGGGGAACCATATAAATGATAGAATACATGCATTTAAATGCAAAAATAATGATTTAAAATCATTTTAGGGGGACAATTGTGGAGAGGAGCCTGAAAAAGACTCTGCAGCCCCGGATAACTACCACTTCATCTGGTTTAAATGTGGTGGTGATAGTGGCATTGACTAGTACCCAGTACTGGGAGAGAACCAGGTTACAGCACATGTCTTTTCGACCCAGGAAAGAGTGCTCGAAACGTGGCAGAAGCATAGTCACACTGTGGGGTAACATGTTTCAAATGACAGCACACTGCTGCTTGTTGGCAGGCTGACTCACTTCACGTGTCTCTCACACACACCCAGGGGGGAGAAAGAGGACACATTGACCCAGGAAAGAAGCCTCAAAACACAGGTAAAACTGTGTTAAAGTGTGGGGGAACATGTTTCAAATGACAGCACACTGCTGCTTGTTGGCAGGCTGACTCACTTCACTTGTCTCACACACACCCAGGGGGGGGAGAAAGAGGACACATTGACCCAGGAAAGAGTGCTCGAAAGCTGGCCACAGCATAGTCACAGTGTGGAGGAACATGTTTCAAATGACAGCACACTGCTGCTTGTTGGCAGGCTGACTCACTTCACTTGTCTCACACACACCCAGGGGGGGGAGAAAGAGGACACATTTACCCAGGAAAGAGTGCTCGAAAGCTGGCTACAGCAGAGTCACAGTGTGGAGGAACATGTTTCAAATGACAGCACACTGCTGCTTGTTGGCAGGCTGACTCACTTCACTGGTCTCACACACACACCCAGGGGGGAGAAAGAGGACACATTGACCCAGGAAAGAGCTCAAAACACAGGTAAAACTGTGTAAACAGTGGGGGAATATGTTTCAAATGACAGCACACTGCTGCTTGTTGGCAGGCTGACTCACTTCACTGTCTCACACACACCCAGGGGGGAGAAAGAGGACACATTACCCAGGAAAGAGCTCAAACACAGGTAAAACTGTGTCAAGTGTGGAGGAACATGTTTCAAATGACAGCACACTGCTGCTTGTTGGCAGGCTGACTCACTTCACTGTCTCACACACACCCAGGGGGGAGAAAGAGGACACATTACCCAGGAAAGAGCTCGAAAGGTACAGCAGAGTCACTGTGGGGAACATGTTTCAAATGACAGCACACTGCTGCTTGTTGGCAGGCTGACTCACTTCACTGGTCTCACACACACCCAGGGGGGAGAAAGAGGACACATTGACCCAGGAAAGAAGCCTCAAAACACAGGTAAAACTGTGTTAAAGTGTGGGGAACATGTTTCAAATGACAGCACACTGCTGCTTGTTGGCAGGCTGACTCACTTCACTTGTCTCACACACACCCAGGGGGGGGAGAAAGAGGACACATTTACCCAGGAAAGAGTGCTCGAAAGCTGGCTACAGCATAGTCACAGTGTGGAGGAACATGTTTCAAATGACAGCACACTGCTGCTTGTTGGCAGGCTGACTCACTTCACTGTCTCACACACACCCAGGGGGGAGAAAGAGGACACATTACCCAGGAAAGAGCTCGAAAGCTGGTACAGCAGAGTCACAGTGTGGGGAACATGTTTCAAATGACAGCACACTGCTGCTTGTTGGCAGGCTGACTCACTTCACTGGTCTCACACACACACCCAGGGGGGAGAGAGGACACATTGACCCAGGAAAGAAGCCTCAAAACACAGGTAAAACTGTGTTAAAGTGGGGGAACATGTTTCAAATGACAGCACACTGCTGCTTGTTGGCAGGCTGACTCACTTCACTGTCTCTCACACACACCCAGGGGGGAGAAAGAGGACACATTACCCAGGAAAGAGCTCGAAACAGGTAACTGTGTAAAGTGTGGGGAACATGTTTCAAATGACAGCACACTGCTGCTTGTTGGCAGGCTGACTCACTTCACTTGTCTCACACACACCCAGGGGGGAGAAAGAGGACACATTGACCCAGGAAAGAGTGCTCGAAAGCTGGCCACAGCATAGTCACAGTGTGGGGAACATGTTTCAAATGACAGCACACTGCTGCTTGTTGGCAGGCTGACTCACTTCACTTGTCTCACACACACCCAGGGGGGGGAGAAAGAGGACACATTTACCCAGGAAAGAGTGCTCGAAAGCTGGCTACAGCAGAGTCACAGTGTGGAGGAACATGTTTCAAATGACAGCACACTGCTGCTTGTTGGCAGGCTGACTCACTTCACTGGTCTCACACACACACCCAGGGGGGAGAAAGAGGACACATTGACCCAGGAAAGAAGCTCGAAAGGTAAGCAGAGTCACAGTGTGGGGAACATGTTTCAAATGACAGCACACTGCTGCTTGTTGGCAGGCTGACTCACTTCACTGTCTCACACACACCCAGGGGGGAGAAAGAGGACACATTGACCCAGGAAAGAAGCTCGAAAAGGTACAGCAGAGTAAAGTGTGGGGAACATGTTTCAAATGACAGCACACTGCTGCTTGTTGGCAGGCTGACTCACTTCACTTGTCTCACACACACCCAGGGGGGAGAAAGAGGACACATTGACCCAGGAAAGAGCTCAAAACAGGTAAAACTGTGTAAACTGTGTGGGGAACATGTTTCAAATGACAGCACACTGCTGCTTGTTGGCAGGCTGACTCACTTCACTGGTCTCTCACACACACCCAGGGGGGAGAAAGAGGACACATTGACCCAGGAAAGAAGCCTCAAAACACAGGTAAAACTGTGTTAAAGTGTGGAGGAACATGTTTCAAATGACAGCACACTGCTGCTTGTTGGCAGGCTGACTCACTTCACTGGTCTCACACACACCCAGGGGGGAGAAAGAGGACACATTGACCCAGGAAAGAGTGCTCGAAAGCTGGCTACAGCAGAGTCACAGTGTGGAGGAACATGTTTCAAATGACAGCACACTGCTGCTTGTTGGCAGGCTGACTCACTTCACTGTCTCACACACACACACCCAGGGGGGAGAAAGAGGACACATTGACCCAGGAAAGAAGCCTCAAAACACAGGTAAAACTGTGTAAACTGTGGGGGAACATGTTTCAAATGACAGCACACTGCTGCTTGTTGGCAGGCTGACTCACTTCACTGGTCTCACACACACACCCAGGGGGGAGAAAGAGGACACATTGACCCAGGAAAGAAGCCTCAAAACACAGGTAAAACTGTGTTAAATGTGGGGGAACATGTTTCAAATGACAGCACACTGCTGCTTGTTGGCAGGCTGACTCACTTCACTTGTCTCACACACACCCAGGGGGGGGAGAAAGAGGACACATTTACCCAGGAAAGAGTGCTCGAAAGCTGGCTACAGCAGAGTCACAGTGTGGAGGAACATGTTTCAAATGACAGCACACTGCTGCTTGTTGGCAGGCTGACTCACTTCACTGGTCTCACACACACCCAGGGGGGAGAAAGAGGACACATTACCCAGGAAAGAAGCTCAAAAACAGGTAAAACTGTAAAGTGTGGGGAACATGTTTCAAATGACAGCACACTGCTGCTTGTTGGCAGGCTGACTCACTTCACTGTCTCACACACACCCAGGGGGGAGAAAGAGGACACATTACCCAGGAAAGAAGCTCGAAACAGGTACAGCAGAGTCACAGTGTGGGGAACATGTTTCAAATGACAGCACACTGCTGCTTGTTGGCAGGCTGACTCACTTCACTGGTCTCACACACACACCCAGGGGGGAGAAAGAGGACACATTGACCCAGGAAAGAAGCCTCAAAACACAGGTAAAACTGTGTTAAACTGTGGGGGAACATGTTTCAAATGACAGCACACTGCTGCTTGTTGGCAGGCTGACTCACTTCACTGTCTCTCACACACACCCAGGGGGGAGAAAGAGGACACATTGACCCAGGAAAGAAGCTCAAAACACAGGTAAAACTGTGTAAAGTGTGGGGAACATGTTTCAAATGACAGCACACTGCTGCTTGTTGGCAGGCTGACTCACTTCACTTGTCTCACACACACACCCAGGGGGGGGAGAAAGAGGACACATTTACCCAGGAAAGAGTGCTCGAAAGCTGGCTACAGCAGAGTCACAGTGTGGAGGAACATGTTTCAAATGACAGCACACTGCTGCTTGTTGGCAGGCTGACTCACTTCACTGGTCTCACACACACACCCAGGGGGGAGAAAGAGGACACATTGACCCAGGAAAGAGCTCAAAACACAGGTAAAACTGTGTTAAACTGTGGGGGAATATGTTTCAAATGACAGCACACTGCTGCTTGTTGGCAGGCTGACTCACTTCACTGGTCTCACACACACACCCAGGGGGGAGAAAGAGGACACATTGACCCAGGAAAGAAGCCTCAAAACACAGGTAAAACTGTGTTAAACTGTGGGGGAATATGTTTCAAATGACAGCACACTGCTGCTTGTTGGCAGGCTGACTCACTTCACTGGTCTCTCACACACACCCAGGGGGGAGAAAGAGGACACATTGACCCAGGAAAGAAGCCTCAAAACACAGGTAAAACTGTGTTAAAGTGTGGGGGAACATGTTTCAAATGACAGCACACTGCTGCTTGTTGGCAGGCTGACTCACTTCACTTGTCTCTCACACACACCCAGGGGGGAGAAAGAGGACACATTGACCCAGGAAAGAAGCCTCAAAACACAGGTAAAACTGTGTTAAACTGTGGGG
>JAAOOA010001955.1:5000-30000 GCA_012861695.1 Trematomus loennbergii
AGACCTTGAAGATCCTTTGACAAAATAATAAATAAGAATAAAAAAATTGGCATATGGTTGATCTCAACGCTCATTCAGCCGCACAGTAAGCAATGCCTATTGTGTTGGAGGGTAAAAACAGTGAAACATGTAACCAGAGGTGGGAGAAGTACTCAGATCTTGTACTTGAGTAAAAGTAGAAGTACTCAGATCTTGTACTTGAGTAAAAGTAGAAGTACTCAGATCTTGTACTTGAGTAAAAGTAGAAGTACTCAGATCTTGTACTTGAGTAAAAGTAGAAGTACTCAGATCTTGTACTTGAGTAAAAGTAGAAGTACTCAGATCTTGTACTTGAGTAAAAGTAGAAGTACTCAGATCTTGTACTTGAGTAAAAGTAGAAGTACTCAGATCTTGTACTTGAGTAAAAGTAGAAGTACTCAGATCTTGTACTTGAGTAAAAGTAGAAGTACTCAGATCTTGTACTTGAGTAAAAGTAGAAGTACTCAGATCTTGTACTTGAGTAAAAGTAGAAGTACTCAGATCTTGTACTTGAGTAAAAGTAGAAGTACTCAGATCTTGTACTTGAGTAAAAGTAGAAGTACTCAGATCTTGTACTTGAGTAAAAGTAGAAGTACTCAGATCTTGTACTTGAGTAAAAGTAGAAGTACTCAGATCTTGTACTTGAGTAAAAGTAGAAGTACTCAGATCTTGTACTTGAGTAAAAGTAGAAGTACTCAGATCTTGTACTTGAGTAAAAGTAGAAGTACTCAGATCTTGTACTTGAGTAAAAGTAGAAGTACTCAGATCTTGTACTTGAGTAAAAGTAGAAGTACTCAGATCTTGTACTTGAGTAAAAGTAGAAGTACTCAGATCTTGTACTTGAGTAAAAGTAGAAGTACTCAGATCTTGTACTTGAGTAAAAGTAGAAGTACTCAGATCTTGTACTTGAGTAAAAGTAGAAGTACTCAGATCTTGTACTTGAGTAAAAGTAGAAGTACTCAGATCTTGTACTTGAGTAAAAGTAGAAGTACTCAGATCTTGTACTTGAGTAAAGTAGAAGTACTCAGATCTTGTACTTGAGTAAAAGTAGAAGTACTCAGATCTTGTACTTGAGTAAAAGTAGAAGTACTCAGATCTTGTACTTGAGTAAAAGTAGAAGTACTCAGATCTTGTACTTGAGTAAAAGTAGAAGTACTCAGATCTTGTACTTGAGTAAAAGTAGAAGTACCAGAGTGTAGGAATACTCTGTTACAGTAAAAGTCCTGCATTCAAAATGTTCCTCAAGTAAAGTAGAAAAGTATTATCATCAAAATATAGTGAAAGTAGCGACAGTAAAAGTAGTCATTGTGCAGATTGGTCCATTTCAGAATAATATATATGATATGTTTTATAATGATTGATCATGAAAGTGTTCTCAAAGCTGGTAAAGGTGCAGCTAGTTTGAATGACTTTGTATACTGCAGGGTAGCTTGTGGATTTACTCCAGGTGGAACTAAAGTCTGATTTAACACTTGATTATATTTCACATCATTCATCCACATCTGTGAAGTAACTAAAGGTATTAAATACATGTAGTGGAGGAAAGTACACCATGTACCTCTGAACTGTAGTGGAGTAGAAGTACAAAGCATAACATGGAAATACTCAAGTAAAGTACAAGGACCTCAACATATTAATTAAGTACAGTACTTTAGTCAATGTACTTAGTTATACCTTACACCTCTGCATGTAACGCACCTGATGATGATGGAGTACCGAAAGACAAATCTTCTTCTTCCCCCATGTCTTAAAGATCACTTGCAACAGCTTCTGGCAGTTCCTCTGAAAAGCAGGGATAACAAAACAATATGATAATAGAAAATACATTAATACTGAAAACACATAAATATATATATATATATATTTACCATTTGGATCGATTTGGATTTGGTCCAGGCTCATTCCCTTGAAGTCTGAAAGTCGTCCTTGTTCAAGTGCTAGCAGCACTTTGCTAACTTTAGCTAACTGCAGGGTTCCCTCTGGTAGTCTGTAGTACTGTCTATGGACGCGGATGTCATGGCCAAGAAAATTTGCGAGTATGTCCATTTCATTGTCTTTCAGGTTGAGACAGTTGACAGTGTGGCTATGTGCTTTCTCAGCTTTGTTGACGACAGGGTTTCAGGATGCTTCGCCCCACATTCCTTCGCAATCCGTCTGATTGCATCAGATCCCCTTAAATGATTGTCTGTCCCGGGTCTGGAGAAGAAATAGGGATTTTCATCAGGAACACCAGCGGCACGGCGATGTGCAACCAGGGCTTCCATCGATGACATCATGTCCGGCGTTAAGAGGATGGTACTTTGTTTCTTTTCCCCCTTATTTCGATGCGTTGGAAATGCTTACAGAGCTTTTGCTCTAACTCTGAAAGTCCTCCTGCCAGATCTGAATGTACACTAGACGTGTCTCTAAGGGTGAATGCACTCGGATGCATTTTGGACACCTCACCCTCTCTTCTGCGATTGAACAGAATGATTTGACAAAGGGTCAAATTGGCCAACTTTGCCCAGTTATTTTTATTTGGATCTTTGTCAAGGTGCAGTTTGTACTCTTCACTGCACTTGTCAAGGTATATGTGCATATTCTTAACGTCTTCTGTAAAAGGAAGGAGCATTCCATTGTGCCTCTTTAAGTGTCTGTATGGCACGTGACGAAACACACACATTCCACTTCTTCTCATAAAGACTACGACTCCTCTCCAGGTTCCGGAGAAACACCTCATTGTCCTCATTGTCCGATTCTGCCATCTTGGCTTCACACTCCAGGATGTCTGCAATCTTCTTGAGACTATGACCAAGCTTTAGAGCTAAGGATGGAGTTTTGTAGGAGTTTTTTTCTTGATCAAAGCCAGCAACATCATTTACTGCTTCGACCACAAAGTTAAAGTTAAAGTACAAAGAAGTCCTCAACTCGTCTCAGTCGGCCATTTTTGCGTGATTGCCGAATCAATCTTCCGATTTCTCGCATTTTTTGTCTAATGTACTCATGTTTGGTCTTGTCATGTCCATGCTTTGCGTACAAATGTTCCCCAAGTCTCAAGATACTTTTCTCCTGTCTGATGATGCCTGTGATTTCATCTTGATTCATAGCATTTACCAGCTCCCAAACCTTTCTGCTTACACCATCAGGGACGGGCTGTGCAAAGGCACAGATAGATTGTATTCGACTTCTTCCTGGTTTGGTTGAGCTGCATTTTTGTGAAAGTCTGCACCTTGACATGTGCCTCCATAATGATTTTCTTTTAAGCAAAGCCTCACAATTGATACAGTGCATGTAATCACTTGCTTTGCCTGGTTTCACAGCTTGCTGACTTGGGATTAGTGTTCCACTACCCGTTTTTAGGACTTCATTATTATGGGCTCGGTTTCCTTTGTTTCTAATGAGGTCGAAATGCAATTTTCGTTCCTTTGAGTTCAAAGGAAGAGTGATAGCTTTTGCTACAGTTATTTCATTTTTGTGCTTACGGATTAAGTGCCTTGCCATTTATGGCATTGCATGGGACAGTATAGGCAATAATGTTTTTTACTGTAAACTCTGGCACCATCCTTCTTTCTTTGCAGCTTCATTACTGACACTTTTCCCAGGTTTGTGTCAGAGTTTACACTTACTTCTCTTCTATCTTTATCCGAAGAACTTGTCTTTCTTCTGTAAGTCCTCTGTGACTTCTTCTGGTTTTTTCTTTCCGTTAATGTAACCTGGCTTTTAAGATGGGAAGATTCCTCGGAACTGCTTCCATGTAGGGATCTTTTTGACGGAATATATTCATCACCACTGCTCATCGAGGTTTCTGGTTCATCTGAGACATTGGAGATTGATTCCAGGTATTTTTTGGTGAGCTGGAAATTAAATAAACATCAGGGATGCAAACTCATCAGGTATGAAAAAGGTGACAAGGATCTGAGCTCCCAGACCCCCCCCCTCGCTGAAAGGTGACAAGTTGGGATCCCTGGTAATTGTATAATGCAGCATTAAACAAAACAAAGTACGCTATGCTCCCCATTATTTGTCCCACTTTCATTATGCAAACTTACGAATATGCTGTCAGTCCTTCTCAGGGGGGGTACATCTGGGTCATCAGCTTCACCAGGATGTGATCCATCAGCACTTAATATGTCTGTGTCGCTTTCAAAATCCAGGCTTCTTTCCTAAGGGTGAAAAACAATACACATAACTGGCACTGCCGACTGAGGTGAATTGAAGTTGGAATGAAGCTTTGCATGTCTGTAGTCATATTACGGAGTCATGACCCTAGAAACTTAGCGAGTTAGTGTTTTTTTATTACATATTTTTCAAGTCGACTTCCTCATTGAATTGTCCCAATGTATACATATACAGTATTATTAAGTATCGGACAAATGACTCTGTATGTGCCTGTTTGATGGAGAAAAAGAGGGAAAGAGAAGGTGGAATGGGGATTTTGAACCTAATGTTTCTGCTGGTTGTTGATAACTTATTGGGAACACTGTACCAAGTAGTTTGCCATTTCATTTACAAAATTGACCTTCATATTGTTAGTATGAAAACCCTACAGAAACATTGCTTGCAAAGTTCACATTCAGCTCAGTCCTCATATCTGTGAATGTCTCTTTGAATGACAGGAAGTGTGTGTGAAGAAACCAATTGTCAATATATGTAAATAGCTCATATTTTGTAGGTGGTCTCATTTAATTATATAGGTGCAGACATCAAAAGTGAGACAGCTTTATGACAAGTTGAACGTTTCTCATATTAACCTTAAAAAATACACCATTTTATTTTTTCAATTAAATACTGACATATTGTATTGTTATGTTTTAATACTTGATTGACACTTACTAATCTCGTGGAAGCTGCAGGTAGCTCACATGGTAGTTCTGGTGTTGAGGATGTCTCCCCCTCTTGGTTTGGACTTCCTGTAGGCTAAACATCACAGACGGAAGCATTCATCATCATTTCTCCAGAACATGAGGTTTACAAAGAGCCTAACCCCTAGATTCCACCGGGTCCGTCTGCGGCGCGTTACGGGCGCGTTACGGCTGCGCCGCGGTGCTCACGGCGATCGCGGCCACTCTAGTCAATGGGTGCTATTCCACCACACGCGGCGCGTTACGGCTCAGAAGCGTCCCAGAAGCGGCTCGGCGCAGGGCTTTTCTAAAATTAGGATCGAATCCTATTTTTGTCGCGGCGCAGCCGTAACGTAAGGTCGGGCAGGCAGGAAGTGGAACTTTCAGAGCATATATAGCATATATATATATATATATATATATATATATATATATATAGATATTACACACACAAACTAATTTTGCAGACCCTATCCCTCCGTAGTCTTTCAAGTAGGAGGAGAAATGCCAGCGTTCTCGTCCGGTTTACAGGCACTGTGTAAATTATATATATATAATAGAATAATGAATGAATGCATTTTTTTACCACTAAAATACAGCAACACATCTTTGATTCATGTCGTTTATAACTGGAATATTACAGTTTTATTAACTTTGTCTGTACAAAGTAGCCTGTCCAGGAAATATGCCCAAATCAACAAAAACTGCGAGCCGGCAGGCAAGACGCTCCGCTTCTGAAATGCTTCTGAAACGCGCCTGGTAGGGTATGACGCCGGAGGAGGCCGGACCAAAACCGCAACGCGGCGCAGACGGACCCGGTGGAATCTAGGGGTCAGAGCATTAACACTACACTCCTAAACACATTTTCTTTATTGACAACTCAAACATATGATGTAAGAAGCCCACTTGTGATAATATTGAATCACATTTGAAAATCAGACCCATCATCCTTACCTGTTTTAAGTGTTCCATGTGCCCGGATAAGCATTTTTTATGATGCTCCCTCAGGCGTGTTCTGCGTGCCTTGGATTGTGGTCTCCGACTGTAGGCGTTAAATAAAAAACAGTTGATCTAACATCTGTGTCCTGCACCTACAGAGCTTAATCCTGAGCAAAGCTAGACTGACAGCAATACAAGGCTAAACTTTTTTAAGACATAACTGTAGTTATTTTTGCTGTTTTGTATGTAAAACTATAATACATTAATAAAAACATTTCATATAGAGTAAGTAAACATAAATAAACTCCTATTAAAGCATCAAGAGCACATTCATACACAAAATTACGGGGCACCCCTTGTAAATGCAAAACAGCTAATTTTGTACCAAAACACGTACAGACAACTGTGTGAAACTTTCGCCGAGATCTTACAAAACACAGAGGGCTCACTCTGACGCTTTTCATAGAAACCAAAAAATAAAACTTACAACACAAGATTATAATAATAGATGGATTTTTATAGCGCTTTTAAGGGAATTTTGTACATAAGATACTTACATACACTGTCTCTACAGCAAAGCCTGAGTTTTTAATACCCGGACATTTTGTTTATCCTAGCTCTCTGAGAGTGCAACACATGCGCTGAGATCTTACAAAATACAGCGCGCTCACTCTGGCACTTTTTCATAGAACGAAAACTAAATTCCAATTACATTAAGCTTATAAAAACGGACAAACTAAATAAAAAAGTTTTAACCCCTGAACATTTGACCGTTTGTTACATTCAGATAACTTTTTGCACTTCTAGTATGTTAAGTTACCAAACATTGGAACCTCATGCAAGTCTAGCTAACTGATGGCTGCAGCATGTGAAAATGTATTCCTCTTTCCTCTAGCATTACCACTGCAAACACGTTAGCCTCAGTACCTCACCATTACTCCTGAATATTACAATAATACACATCTGAGGTCAATCAAGTAAAGTAAGCGGCAAAAAAGGAAGTCCATAACTTTAAAAATTATTAACAATATTGTCAAACAATCGCTGGTGACAAGCTACTACGTCTTGCTAGCATTAGCACCATACTTGCTAGCATTAGCACGGCAAACACGTTAGCCTCAGTGCTTGGTCTAATTAATAAATAGTAAAACAGTTCAAAATTTGCTTTTTTAGTATTTTCTTACCTCGTTTCCATTTATTCTCCTTTCCTCTGCCCTTAGCAATCATTTGTCTTCGTATATTGGCCTCTGTATGTAGGTGCTGCTGCCCTCTGTGCCACACCAGTCTATACTGAAGTGCACCTGCTGCTCGAGGTGAAGGTTGGCTTCGGTGGGGGATGGGCATGGGTCCAGTGGGGACCGCAAAGTCAGGAAGTGTGTATTATTTCTCACTCAGGTCTTATGTTAAGGTTGGCTCCGGGTGGGGGATGGGCATGGGTCCAGTGGGGACCGCAAAAGTCAGGAAGTGTGTATTTCCAACACAGTCTCACGCATTTCGTGTTATAGTCACGAAATTAATCTATTGATTCGTGTTCACCAACACGATTTCGCCATTTTTTTCGTGTCACACAGAACGATTTTAAAAGCAATGTAAATAATAACAAATTAGAAGGAAAAGACATTTAAAAAAATATAGATTTAAGTATTCTGACACAGAACGATTTTAGAAGCAATGTATTTATATTGGTAGTATGTTTCGTGCCTGCACCAAATAATAACAAATTAGAAGGAAAAAAGATGACATAAAATACAGATTTTCAGTATTCTGAGGCTCTGAGCCATTTATTTTCCTCACTGACGGCAAAAAACTCAGACATTATACAATTTAAAATAAAAGGGATAAGGTTAGGCTTAGGGTAAGATATTGAGTAAGAAATACTCTAAATCTAAATCCAACATTTAGATTTGACTAAATATTTGTATTGTTATAGGGGGCACCGGTAACCGGGAACCGGTTCTCCTGACATGTTCTGTTCATGTTTCAGTAAAAACAAGGCCCCATTGATCATCTACTCTCTGAGACGATTCCAGGGATGCCTGACTTGAGTTTCTAGCACCAGGGAAAGTGGACAAAAGTGCCCCAAATCAGCGTCTTAATTTACCCAGGGCCTAGTGCTTGGCTTTGGGCATGAAAATTCAGGAAACTCCCCTGAGTATTTTAGTAAATATCTCAACTTTGGAGAGGAGTTGGGGGACAAACGACACATCAAATCACATCTCCACATCAAGACGAAGCTAACTAGAATACTCTTGACTGCCTAGCATGCGGGGAAATTGGCGTGCTCTATCACCACAAGAGTGAGAGTGAAAACGGCTCAACGGAAGGCTTTGTCCCCTTTTAAGCCGTAACGTTTGACATTAGGAGCAGCAGATGGATGAATCTGCATGTACTCTTCGAGGTGATTCCAACGAGACCAAGCTCAAAGCTGTCGGACCTTCCTTTGTGCCGTATAGAGTACTGAGAGCCAATAACACGTGACCTTTAACCCTTAGTTTGCGACCTGGTTGAAGATCGCAGCAGCCCCACATTTTGCAAGCGGGTTCCACACAAGTTAAGCAACACACTCTCAAAGTCTCAGAGCGCTAAGCACCTTTTTTTTTTAAATTCAATTTTCTCCCCCTCCCCCACCACAAGGATGTCAGATTCTAAGCTCCAGACAGGATTTTGTGAGAAAGTTTGACATTTTATTGAAAAAGTAATTCTGGTGGGTTACAGTTCCCATACTTCAGATTACTGATCTGGGCCCTATTTAGAGGCCCCCTGTAAAAATTATCTCTTTAGCCTTTCCAAAGTCCTTTAGCACAGTGGCAATTCAAAAGGCCTTAAGGGAAGGTTTTGTTACATTTTAAGCCGTAACCTTTGACTTTCGTTGCACCAGAGGCATCAATCTGCATCTACTTTCTGAGCCGGTTCCAACGAGACCAAGCTCAAAGCGGTCGGACCTTGCTTTGTGCTGTATAGAGTACTGAGAGCCATTAACACGTGACCTTTAACCTTAGTTTGCGACCTGGTTGAAGATCGCAGCAGCCCCACATTTTGCAAGCGGGTTCCACACAAGTTAAGCAACACACTCTCAAAGTCTCAGAGCGCTAAGCACCTTTTTTTTTTTCAATTTTCTCCCCCTCCCCCACCACAAGGGTGTCAGATTCTAGGCTCCAGACAGGATTTTGTGAGAAAGTTTGACATTTTATTGAAAAAAGAATTCTGGGTGGGTTACAGTTCCCATACTTCAGATTACTGATCTGGGCCCTATTTAGAAGCCCCTGAAGAAACAATTATCACCCTCCCACCCCCCCCCATAAGTATAAGTACAACATTACAAATATTTGCTAAGTGGGACCCCATATTGGGTTGACGGACTTCAGTTTGTGGGAATAACAGAACACTGCTAACTCATAGCTTGTAGCCTCATAGCCAATGTAAACGGTTAGAACTCAAAGTTGCGATGAGGTCTTAAAATGTATGGAAAGGGTCTTAAAAGGTATTACATTTGACTTCAGGATTCCTGCATAGGCTATACCCTGTAATAACATAACACTGCTAACTCATAGCCTCAGTTTGTATGAATATCAGAACACTGCCCATGTTTATCCTTAGCTTGAACAGTGCTAACATTGAGCCTACAGTTGTGTTAATATCTGAAGACTGCTAACTCATAGCTTGAGTTGATATGACTGTCAGAAGATTGCTATCATATAGCTTCAGTTTGTGGGAATAACAGAACACTGCTAACTCATAGCTTCAGTTTGTGGGAATAACAGAACACTGCTAACTCATAGCTTCAGTTTGTGGTAATAACAAAACACTGCTAACTCATAGCTTCAGTTGATATGACTTTCAGAAGATTGCTATCATATAGCTTCAGTTTGTGGGAATAACAGAACACTGCTAACTCATAGCTTCAGTACATGGACTCATACAGGACTGCATCAAGATACAGATCATGTTTGCAGTTGAAGCAATGTTTTGTTTTTGTTTTTGTTTATTCCTTGAAATTAAAATGTTAAGCTGTCATTAATAATGCCGTTCATGTTTTGTAAAAAGACTGTGTCATTACTAAAGCAAATTAGTTGTTTGCACTATTTAGCTGAAATGTGCATTGCAATAATCCTGTTAAGCAGAGATAACTCAGTGTGTTACGTTTCTGCAAGAGAGGGGAGGGGCTCCACACACACATTGAGCATGAGTGCTGCAGCTGCACTGCACGCAGTCAGAGGTGAAGACCGAGGAGCCCGCTAATTATGGCTGCTGGTCCGACCGAATTTTGAAAATAACTTTACGTGGAATGGTGAGTTTGAAAACATCTATATCTATCTGTAGATATCTTTCTGTCAAAAATGTATTTGCTAAAAGACCTGCTCACAACAAGTTAGCTTAGCGCTAAAGCTGCACGTGGTTTAGCTAACGTTACTTAACGGCTGATCATATGGTAACAAAACCGATTTAAAATGGCTTTTCATAAGGTTGCATATGAGTGATTCGTCACATTTATAACAGTAACTTAGCAAAATGTTCAAAGGAGCATGTCATTAAGGGGATATTAGCAGAGTTTAGCTAACGTTCTGCAGTGGTTAGTTAACATTGTACAGAGGTTAGTTAACGTTCTGCAGAGGCTTAGCTAAAAGACCTGCTCACAACAAGTTAGCTTAGCGCTAAAGCTGCATGTGGTTTAGCTAACGTACTTAACGTCTGTTATGTTATGTTATATGGTAACAAAACCGATTGACTCATCAAATCTGGACTGGATTATCCCAGAGAGGCTAAACATTTTTTATAACACAGTTTGAGATTTGTGAAACCTTAATTCTATTTGTGAAAATGAAAAAAAGGGAGATTCAGTGCTTTTTTCGCATCTAGACCACATAAGACCAGGTCCTGATCTAAAACCATAATGAGTCTAACTGGTCACAAAAACCAAACATTTTTGATTTTTAGGATTTTAGATTAGGACCTGGTCCAATGTGGTCAAGATGCAAAAAAAGCACTGAAATCTCCCTTTTTTGTATTTCACAAATAGAATTAAGGTTTCACAAATCTCAACTGTGTTATAAAGAATGTTTAGCCTCTCTGGGATAATCCAGTCCCAATAAATCGGCTATGCAGCGATTTAAGAGGTTCAAAACACGGAGGATTGTTCGCTCAGCGCTGTAATTAAATTTCCCTTAACTTTCCCCTTAACTGCTGAATCGGAAGCTCTGAATCGGAAGCCAACTTCAGCGTCGTCCGGATTATCTTCCGCTCCGACGAGCTGCACCCCCTCATCCTGGCCCCCTGCGCCGACCTGGCGGTGGGGCTGTACGGTGAGTGGGTGAGCCAGCGCTGTGAGGTGCGCCCCGAGGTGCTCTTCCTCACCCGCCACTTCATCTTCCACGACAACAACCACACCTGGGAGGGCCACTACTACCACTACTCCGACCCCATCTGCCAATACCCCACCTTCAGCATCTACGCCGGGGGCGCTACAGCCGGGGCTCCACTCCACCCGCGTGATGGCGGGACAGAGTTCGTCTTCAAAGGTAACGGGTTAAACTGTTGACCTGCTGAATGGTCTCTTTTACTCCCTTTATTGTACATGTGAGGGTCTATGTATGTATGCTTTCTGTGTTTGACAATGTCACAAATACATCATATATACAAAATAAAACAATAAACTAATGACAAGGACAAAGATTCAGCTGAAAAAAAACCGGTTATTTTCCTGTCCTACAGCTGTGGTAAGAGTCAAATATACCAACTCTGCTTTGTCTCAGTCAGCAAGTGAATTCACAAGAATACGCAACGTTTAATATACGTGGCAACTGAGCTAAACAGTTCATACAGACAGCTTTTGTCTTAGCTGGTATACCAAATGTGGGTTACGTTTAATATTGGGTTTCCATACCATCCCTAAATTAAATAATTTCTTATTAATTGTTTGTTGCTATTTTGCTATTTTTTTTATCACGCATGTTCATATTGCGATGACAACGAAAATATGATTTCTCGGTCAGCACTAATAGCAACAGCTCTTTCCACCTCTTTGAGTGATCTGTTTGTGCTCTATTCCAGCAGAACCAACTCACACCTTCCCTCATGTGTCTGACTCTCTTATGACTATATTGCATTATTCATGGTTATTTAATGAAACATGTCCTGATTGTGCTCTTATGTTGCTGTCGTTTCAGGACACTGATGATGAGGACTCGTTCCGCACATTGAATTGGGATCTCCTGGTTGAGCATGAAGGTGCTGGTCCCTCATCTTCCCTGCATCGCAGTCCAGCCTCGCTGAAGATCATCCTTGAGGGACAAGTTGTGATCGACAACATCGAAGACCTGCCAAAAGCGATGTTCATTCTGTTTGGTCTTACATACGCACTGTCTCAACTACCCAAGACTATGATGCTCACATTCCAGTTCATCCAAAAGGTTCTTCTCATGTTGGGCCAAGATGAACTAAAGCCAAGGTTGCAAACATTGAAGAACCAGCTTACAATGTAAAGAAATGCACTGACACTTGTTACTGCTGTTCAGCTGCTACCAGTGACATCATAATGTTCAGCACTGTTTTTGCTGATTTTTCACACACATATTGTTAAATGTTGTGGGTTCTAATTCCTGTCTTTGCTTGTCTTCTGGTTGACGAGTTATTTTTGTCAATAAAAACATTGGAATATTTAAATGTATTGTTTCATGTTTTCCCTTCCATACAATTCTGGTAAAACAATGTATAAATACAATCCCCAAATCAAAATGGTACAATTAATTTTATTAAAAGACATTTGTTACATTAACACATGATATAAGCATTGATAAATAATGTTATTTATTATATTTAACTTAAACAAGTTATTTCATACAACTAAGACATATTTATGTGAACTAATGATTTTGAGATAAGACTACAAATGTAAACTAAGATAAGTCTACTTAAAGTTCTACGTGTATACAACTTAACCTGTTAAGTTTCTTGCTTGTGTAAAAACTTAAGTGGTTTAAGGCAAAGGGTTTGCACGCAAATTTCTAGTAAAGTCAACTAAGCCGGGCTAAGAGTGCAGATTTACACAGAACATTGAGTGATGATTAGATAACTATCCCCCGAGCCTACAGATGGAAGCTGGGTGGTGGTGGGGCAGGCGAGCAGAAGCATGTGAACGCATCAGCATCGTGGAAGCAGCAGCGCACTAGCACATGAATGCAGCATTAGAGAGGCAGAGGCAGGCAGATCTGGCAGCTTAAATAGAGTGGCAAGTTTAGGAGAATTGTTTGGTTGGTTGTAAGAGGGACGCGGAGCTCCCGTGAAATGCATCATTGGTGCTCGGTTGACAGCCTGAACTAGCTCGCAGGCCCCATTAGATCAAATTAGGAAGCTTTGTTCAGCTTTCCAATCTATTGTGAGTATGCCTTTCTCCCTTGGTAAAACCCTTTCCTCCTTTATAGCATTTAACCACATCTGCGATTCAGTCTCCCAGAAAGTTGTTGGATGGCTACACCATGTACCAATCATTGTTTCTTAGTATCTGGGAGCGAGATTGATACTCTGATGGTTTTTAGTTGTTGTAGTACTGGTGCATTCTTCACAATTATTTTCTTCATTAGTATTTTGACTCTCATTAATAGTTACATTTGAACCGTTTTTTTGGTACAACATAGGCTTTTTATTATTTAATTATGTATTTATTTACAAATTATTGTAAAAAGGTAATTATAGATCAATATATATTTGTGTGTCTAAGTCATGTCAACCTAAATGTTATCAACTATTTCTTCCAAAATGGCTCTGAAAGGAAGTGTAATCATCAACCGGGTTCCCTTTTTGATTTTAGAAAAAACAAATACAATTAAATAAAAGCCCAGTCATATTGAAGTTCTTAGACTCAAAAAATATTCATTAAATATAAAGATTATGTGATTACACACACTTACACACTTACACACTTTGTCAGGTTAAGGACCCCACCAGTGCAAATACACACACCGCAATACCGTGTGTGACCACAAGAGCACACACAAAGTCTGAAATTTGACCTCCAGGGGACAATTTTTTTTCTCCAAAAAACACCACCAGGCATATCAGGAAGCTGTTTCCTATTGATTGCAATGCTCGTGCCCGTGGGGACCAGGACTCGGTCCCCACGGAGAAAATGGGTCCCCACGGCGTGAGTGATATGTCAGGTCATGGACCCCAGCGGGATCGTAAAACAACACACACACACACACACACACACACACACACACACACACACACACACACACACACACACACACACACACACACACACACACACACATAACTGGCTAGCAGCCTCTTCACATTTACAGATGCTCAGAGTTCTCCAATTGATGTAGGTGTTCCTAGAAGTGGTTATTATGAAAATACACAGGAATCTATCAGAGTATAAACCTGGTTTGTAGCCATGCTAATAGTCTGTCTACTACTAAGAACCACATTTAAATAACTCAACACCTATTGGATGGATTGCATTGCATTTGATTCATTAGTCATCTCCTCTAGCCCCTTCATTAAGGACATGCTAGTGCTAATTAGCTGTGTTAGCATGCTGAACTCGTATGTTAAACACATTTTCAAGATTCAACATTCAAGTTTCAAAGCTTTATTGTCATTTGCACAGCAGCTACAGAGTAGATATGTCAATGAAGATCTTCTCCAACAGAGCAACATGAATATATATAGGACATGGAACAAATAAAACAGATAAAATAGTGCAAGAGAATGTTTTGAGATGAGCAAAAATGTAAATACAAATAAAATAGAATAGAAATAGTGCAAGAATTAGCTATGTTAGCATGCTGAACTCGTATGTTAAACACATTATAGGAGCTAAACAGGAGCATGATAGCATTGTGAGCATGTTAGCATAAAGCTAATAGCCTCAGTCCAGCCTCTCAGAGAATGAACACATGAACACACAGTGACCTTATTGAGTAACAGCCATAAAAGCCATTGATTACCTTTTACAACATGCTAACAGCTCCTAAGCTACTTGCACACGTTACAGACGAGCTGTACCTCGACTGAAGCTGCTTCTTCTATCTTCAAAACAACATGCTTCACTCAGAGGAGGAGATCATGTGCTGTAGTTAAAGGACAGACAGTAAGATGATGCTTCTGTGGCTGTTTTCTGCCTTTTCTCTGGTGTTTTTGACCCCAGTGTGTGACGCAGTGTGTTCAGCTCAGGAGTTCAGCTGCTCTCAGGATCTGTGTGTGTCCGAGGGAAGTGTGTGTGACTTCACTGACGACTGTGGAGATTACAGCGATGAGGAAAACTGTGAGTAAATATTGATTTTGTCAGATTTTAACTGACTTTGAGACTGGATTACCTTTCAACAGGTGTTTTAAAGTACCTCGTACACCTATAACTTCACAATCCATATATATTCAGAGTGAACAATGTGATACACAAGTCAAGATTTAGTTATAAATTGCATTATCAACGTATATATAGCAAAAACCAGTGTCGTTCTACTATATTTCAGAGGCAAAAAGCACCTTTTGTTCATATAAAAACACATGATTTGCTGATATGGTGTAACAGAGTACTGAAATACTATTAAAAACAGTATTTCAAGTATCTAAATGTAGTCAAACCACAATGCTAAAAGGCTCTTACATGTAAAAAAAACATGATAATAGTATTAGTACTTTTACTTTTGATACCTAAAGTACATGTTATACTTATGTACTGTGTGTATACTGAAATGCATTCATTACAACATGCGTCTGTGAGGATATTCAATGCGTTATATATCTTAAAATATGAATGAATATACATTTCATTCTTTGCAGTGGTGGAAATGAACTAAATACATTTATTGAAGTAGATTTGTTGAGGTAAACCTATCTGTATTATTACTTTAACTTCAGTTTAAGATCCTGGTTCTTCTTCTGTGGTGCATCATTGATAATCCTGCCTTGCATACCAACTCACATTCAGTTTCATCCCTAATTCTTTTCAGTCTTCTGTTTCATGTTTGGCAGTGAAGTCCAGGATTAACGCTTATAATGCTCTGATGAGATGATGTTACTTTATTGTGTGCAGAAACCACATCTTAAAGCGGCCGTATTATGTTTGTTGGGGTGTTCTCTCTCCTGTAGTGTGTTTTAGTGCATGTAAATGGTCTGTAAAGGCTAAAATCCCTGCCTGATATGATGCTTTATTTACAGAACCTGTAATCTGGAGCATGTCATTAGGTTAGTTATTGTATAGGCAGGTGTTTTGCAGCGGACTGGAATGTCAATTTGATCAGATATTGCATGGAAATGTAACACTTTGACTCATTCAGAGGTAGAGAGATAGCATAAAGAGGCCGTAGACGAGAAACCCTGCAGTTTGAAAAGCTAAACTCAAAGAGGCTGAAGCATGTCTTCTTTCTGGTTGTAGGCTCTGGATATAAGAGGTGTGGTTTTGAAGATGGATTCTGTGACTTGATGCAGAGCTCAGAGTCCAGATGGATCAGAACTACCGAGGCTCCTGGACTCAAACACGACCACTCAAACACATCAGGTGGGACATTAGGGACACTATACATCTATTTTAAACTCAACACATGTACCTTATACTTCTGCAGATCTTTTTTTAATTGTATGTTTTATTATTTATTCTACTGTTTCAACAATTAGACAGTTTATACATCCAAGAAACAAACATGATGAGTAGAAGCAGGAGGCAGAAAGCAGAGTGTATCCAGAGGTATCCCTCCGTTAGTCATCCAGCAGGATAAAGAAAAGAAAAGATCATTCTGTAATTAAATACGCACACAGATAAACAACATTCTATATATACATACACATACATATGTACACATATACGTACATACACCCATTTCCAGGGTGACAATCAAATGATAAAGTCAAACAAATAATAAATAAATTCCTACAAGTCCACGTTCAGAAAACAAGACGGTTTCATTTCTCATCCTATTTTGATGTAAACTGATAATTAAGATAATTATGATAATAGTCTTTGTACTTGTTATAGTATTTATTATTATTATCCTTACAGCAGCTAGGTGTACCCATTGTTTGGTTCCTTGGAGTAGTCTGCTAACACATTTTTCTGACTCTTGATTTGAATGTTTGATGACAGTCATCACTTGAGAGAGTTTTGTTAAGACCACTCCATAGTTTTCAAATCCACGTCTCCCTCTCTTTCAGCTCACTTCCTGTCCCTTTCACCTGGAACCAGAACCTCTGCAGACCTGATCAGTCCTTTCTTCCTGCCCACTGAAACCTGCCAGCTGAGAGACCCTCAAATAACATCTGTTTGAACATTAAAGCACAGGAGACATGTTACTTTAGTGGGAATGCTGACACAGCATTCCCACTAAAGAACGAGAGAGGAGACGAGGACACGAGAGAGGAGACGAGGACACGAGAGAGGAGACGAGGACACGAGAGAGGAGAGACGAGGACATAAGAGGAGAGACGAGGACACGAGAGAGGAGAGACGAGGACACGAGGAGGAGACGAGGACACGAGAGAGGAGAGACGAGGACATAAGAGAGGAGAGAGGACACGAGAGAGGAGACGAGGACACGAGAGAGGAGAGACGAGGACATAAGAGGAGACGAGGACACGAGAGAGGAGAGACGAGGACATAAGAGAGGAGACGAGGACACGAGAGGAGACGAGGACACGAGAGAGGAGAGACAGGACACGAGGAGGAGACGAGGACACGAGAGAGGAGAGAGACGAGGACATAAGAGAGAGGAAGGGACACGAGAGAGGAGACGAGGACACGAGAGAGGAGAGACGAGGACATAAGAGAGGAGACGAGGACACGAGAGAGGAGAGACGAGGACATAAGAGAGAGACGAGGACACGAGAGAGGAGAGACGAGGACATAAGAGAGGAGACGAGGACACGAGAGAGGAGAGACGAGGACATAAGAGAGGAGACGAGGACACGAGAGAGGAGAGACGAGGACATAAGAGAGGAGGAGAGACGAGACACGAGAGGAGAGACGAGGACACGAGAGAGGAGAGACGAGGACATAAGAGAGGAGACAGGACACGAGAGAGGAGAGACGAGGACATAAGAGAGACAGGACATGAGAGAGAGAGACGAGGACACGAGAGAGGAAACAAGGACCGAGAGTGGAAAGAGACTAGGAGAGGACACGAGAGAGAAGACAGGACACTAGAGAGGATACGAGGACACGAGAGAGGAAAGGCTAGGACATAAGAGAGGAGAGACGAGGACATAAGAGAGGAAACGGACATGAGAGAGGAGAGAAGAGAACATAAGAGAGGAGACGAGGACACGAGAGAGGAGACGAGGACACAAGAGAGGAAACAAGGACTCGAGAGGAAAGACTAGGACATAAGAGAGGACACGAGAGAGGAGACGAGAAGAGAGAGGAACGAGGACACGAGAGAGGAGAGACGAGGACACGAGAAGAGAAGGGACACGAGAGAGGAGACGAGGACACAAGAGAGGAGAGACGAGGACACGAGAGAGGAGACGAGGACACGAGAGAGGAGACGAGGACACGAGAGAGGAGACGAGGACATGAGAGAGGAGAGACGAGGACACGAGAGAGGAGACGAGGACACGAGAGAGGAGACGAGGACATGAAGAGGAGAGACGAGGACACGAGAGGAGACGAGGACACGAGAGAGGAGGCAGGACACAGAGAGGAGAGACGAGGACACGAGAGAGGAGACGAGGACACGAGAGAGGAGACGAGGACATGAAGAGGAGAGACGAGGACACGAGAGAGGAGACGAGGACACGAGAGAGGAGACGAGGACATGAGAGAGGAGAGACGAGGACACGAGAGAGGAGACGAGGACACGAGAGAGGAGACGAGGACACAAGAGAGGAGAGACGAGGACACGAGAGAGAGACGAGGACACAGAGAGGAGACGAGGACACGAGAGAGGAGACGAGGACACGAGAGAGGAGACGAGGACACGAGAGGAGAGACGAGGACACGAGAGAGCAGAGACGAGGACACAAGAGAGGAGAGACAAGGACATGAGAGAGGAGACGAGGACTCGAGAGAGGAGACGAGGACACGAGAGAGGAGACGAGGACATAAGAGAGGACACAGAGAGCAGAGACGAGGACACGAGAGAGCAGAGACGAGGACACGAGAGAGCAACGAGGACACGAGAGAGGAGAGACGAGGACACAGAGAGGAGAGACGAGGACACGAGAGAGGAGACGAGGACACGAGAGGAGAGACGAGGACACGAGAGAGGAGAGACGAGGACACGAGAGAGCAGAGACGAGGACACGAGAGAGCAGACGAGGACACGAGAGGAGAGACGAGGACACGAGAGAGGAGAGACGAGGACACGAGAGAGCAGAGACGAGGACACAGAGAGCAGACGAGGACACGAGAGAGGAGAGACGAGGACAAGAGAGGAGAGACGAGGACACGAGAGAGAGACGAGGACATAAGAGAGGAGAGACGAGGACTCGAGAGAGGAGACGAGGACACGAGAGGAGACGAGGACACGAGAGAGGAGAGACGAGGACACGAGAGGAGAGACGAGGACACGAGAGAGGAGACGAGACACGAGAGAGGAGACGAGGACATAAGAGAGAGAGACGAGGACTCGAGAGAGGAGACGAGGACACGAGAGGAGACGAGGACACGAGAGAGGAGAGACGAGGACATAAGAGAGGAGAGACAGGACACAGAGAGGTGACGAGGACACGAGAGAGGAGAGACGAGGACACGAGAGAGAGACGAGGACACGAGAGAGGAGAGAGGACACAGAGAGGAGAGACGAGGACAAGAGAGAGACGAGGACACGAGAGAGGAGACGAGGACATAAGAGAGAGACGAGGACACGAGAGAGAGAGACGAGGACACAGAGGGAGACGAGGACATAAGAGAGAGACGAGGACACAGAGAGGAGAGACACGAGACGAGACACGAGAGACGAGACGAGAGGAGACGAGGATACGAGAGAGAGACGAGGACATAAGAGGAGAGACGAGGACAGAGAGAGACGAGGAGAGAGGAGAGACGAGGACACAAGAGAGGAGAGAGGACACGAGAGAGGAGACGAGACACGAGAGAGGAGACGAGGACTCTTAACTAACTAGTACTTGTAGAATAAGGCATTACTCAGAGTTTTATAGTGACTAATAAAGAGCCTAGAAACTGCTAACATGTTAATGAACAACTCGTTGATGGTGAACGTGCACTTTAATATAAAGTGTTTCCCAAATTACATTTCATAACATGCAGAAAAGTCTCTCTGTTTCCTCACTTATAACTAACGCTCTCAAATAGACTCTCACATAATGTGTACTTTAGTATATATACTCACCCTGACCCTCCACTGGACAAAGGGCTTTGATATCTGCACTTTAGGTGAGTCCTAATTTAGTGTCCTGCAATAATGAGATGAACCACTAGATGGCGCCAGAGGGTCATTAAAGCTGGCTTCTCTGCCTAGCAACACAAAGTACACTATACCACAAAGAACATCTCCAGTTATTATTGTGTTATTTAAATATATATAAAATGACCTTAGAAGTGTTTTGTTTGGGTCTGATTGTGACGATGAATTCTACGTCAGTCATTTGATTTATTTCACGCCTGGAAGTCTAATTCTTCGCTGCTCACTCAAGCTTAACATTTCCCTCTCAGCTATAATTGATGTTTTGTTTGTGAACGCAATGACTTTTTCTTTTAGAGACTAAAGGACTTCTTTGATAAAGAGCACACGCAGGTAAACAGCTGCTATTAATACAAACAACACAAAGAAACATGCTTTTAGTTGATTTATGACTGCTATGCTTTCAGGTGACCTGCAGAGATCTCATGACTTCTGTGTCTGATATGAAGCAGTTTAATAAGCACCACTTCAATCATCATATTAAAGCACCGTATGAGATGTGAGAGGGTCTTCTGTAGACTTTCATCATGGCATGGTCTCTAAGGTTTACTTCAGTATCTATTGTTGTTGTTTTACAAATTAAAAAGGAAAGAAAACGACCAAATCTCCAGATGAATGTTATCTTTAAATAGTTGTTTAACTGACTTCTCTCCATGCCGTCTATTTGAAATATGTCCTGCACATATCGCTTGTTGTTCTTACGGTTAGACGGTTAAATGGACGGCTTATTAACACGTGTTCTGGGCGTCTCTCCCTCTCTTCACGAAGGCCAGTCTGTTCAAACTGAATTGAGACCAATCTGATTTGTTGAACTGAAGAATTGGTGAAATGAACAGCACATGTTCAGCAGACTGCAGATTGACGCCTCTGGCAATCTGCAAGAAGACAGAGAACACCTCTTTTTGTTCTTGTGATATTTGAGCCAAAGAAAAACAAGAAATCTAAACCTGAGATTGAAGCCTCTCGTCCACTCACTGGGTCATATCTCATACATTCTGCATCTGGAAACTCTCATTCATTCCCATTAATGCTGTCCTTCCCTTGACTGAGATAACGGCTAATTCATTCACAAACTCAATGTCCTCGATGTGTTCCACTCTCAGGACATTGTCTCTGTCATATAAGCGTCACATAAAGCTTGTCTTCCTATATATTCTGCAGCTTCATTAGCATTTCCCCAGCAGCCGCCTAACGTCCATAAAACACACCCCCAGTATAGCTCCTTAGCATACAGGAAGTCACGATGACACGGTGCACACACATCATGGGAACTGACATCCAGATGCAGTCTCTGTGGAGGAGAGTTCATGAACACTAATGCAGTATCTGGAACTCCCTTGTTCTGTTAAAGACACATTTCTTACCTTTTTCTCAGGATTTATTCAATAACATACTTTTTTAATCGCATCACGCCCTTTTAATGGATGTTGGTGTGACATTTAGATATTACAGTGAATTACAAGCTTCATCCACACGTTAACATCTACTAATGGGCTTCCTGCTTCCAAGCTGCATTGATGTTATAACGGTAACGGTGTCTGGGGGTTATAGACACCCAGAAACAATCCTTCATATATGTGTTATCATAGGAACAGTGGTTTTGTTCCCAAACAACCAAGTTAACGTCTTCATCGTCCCTGAAAGTACTTCCTTTTCAATGAGCACTGAACACTTGAAAGTGAATTGATGATTTCGTACAGAACAGTGTGTGTGAAATACATTCAATGAATTGTTTGACAAATGTCTGCATCGCTCACTAGCCTCCGGGACGTCAGGGAGGAATTCCTCTTGTACTTAAAGCGACCTTTGTTTCTCTCACGAAGGAGAATTCAACCACGAGGGTTTCTTCAGAATTCATAAGCAGTGAGGCAGAAGAGGAAAGAAAAACAAATAGGGCTGAGCTGGTGGGACGAAATGTTGAAAGATATTAGTTTTTATCCAACAAGGACCATGCATAGAATACATTTACCTCAAAGAGAAGACATATGTGCCGGATTTGACTGTTATTTCCCTTTGTGGGGTATTTACAGACGTAGAATTAAAATCTGTTCAGCTTGTGTTAACCATAGAACCATATGAGGCTTACAACCAAAACACATTCAGAACACCATTGACTTCCAGACAGGAAGTGGTGGAATGCTAAGTCTTTTCCGGGGTTTTAGGACTCATTCTTGCACCTCTCTATTGCCAGACACTCCTATAGACAGCAGGGTTCGTACGGGTGCTGGAAATCCTTGAAAATGCTTGAAATTTAAATAAAAACATCTATTTTGATTCTGACTTTTCTACATCCAACTCATCCAATAAACCGTCACGGTAGCCTTACCTTACTGATCCCTCTTAAATAGAAAAACACACGTTACTTTACCAGCAGAGAGAAGATGGATTATTACATTATTAATGTGACTAATAAAGAGCACTTTGATTATGAAGTATTATTCTGTTGATGGATGTCATTACATTTGGTGAAAAGCTCATAATGACTTGTTTAAGACTCGTTTTTCAAAGTGTAGGACTTGGACTTGACTTGAACTTGCCCATCCTGACTTGAGACTTGACTCGGACTTGAGTGCAAAGACTTGAGACTTACTTGTGACTTGCAAAACAATGACTTGGTCCCACCTCTGCAAAATACCAACATGCCTCATAGCCCTCTATTTCAGCCCTGATTTTGGCACATCTTGTAAATTAGTTAAATGTAGCTTTGTGTTTTTATTTAAGTCGCTGTTCATAGTTTTTTATAAAGCAGATTTAATGATACCCTATGGTCGTTGATGTGTGGATGCTGTGTCGTCTTTTGATAACTTTGTTGAGCTTGTTTTTAGCTGCATGTCTTTTCTTTGATCTCACTGAACAAAGTCCCTGTGTGTGAACTGCTTCAGCTGAGGAGGCTGGATATGAAACAGAGGAGGAGCTGCAGAGAGAAAGGGACGTTGAAAGTAGGAAGTGAAAGTATGAAGTCATACTGTCAGACTGCAGACGCCATTTTACAGCTCGGCACGAGGAGGAGAACAACAGGGTGAGTGTTAACACCAGGATCTGCTTTCTAACACATTATTATTTACTCTGTTTTACTGGATGTCAGAAAATAACTTCTTGGTTAACAATCAGCGTCCTAGAGTCCATTGAGACTTCTGCAAGTGTTGTAACTTTGATTATTTCCTGTTTCCTGATTCATCAGAGTTACATAACATGTGACAGCCCAGCGCAGACAAAATGGAGAGCGGCCTGAAGTCTGACTGATTTCATGTATTTGAACCAAGTTTATTATTAAGTGTGTGTGTGAGTGTTTTGTTGATGTGTGCTGATTCTCTCGCGTCCAGGAAGAAGTTTAAAGATTAAGAGACAAATGAGTTTCAAATTGGTTAATTTAATTTAAGCAGCGTGGTAGTGAAACAAACAAAGAGTAGTTGGGGGGGCAAAGCAGATGTTGCCCCAGCTGGTACCAAGGGAAGAGAGCCAGCACACGTTGATTCTCCCGCCTGTATCTCTCCTTCGCTCCTCCTGTCTGGGGGGCTGTGACGTAGGGTGCCGCACACCTCGGTCTTCATGTCCGAGATCGCGCATAACAGAGGATTTCGACATTTTATTCATTGCTCACTTCCACACGCCTTTTCTCCTCCTACTCTCTTTCATTACTTTTTATTAATGCATTATAACGGCTGTAATCGTTACTCTAGTAATACCGGAAATGGTAATTATTTAACGGCTGAGACCGTTAGTACTGTAGCACAGGAAGTCGTCATTGTTGTCAACGTCTTTAGATACAGCTTTTCAAAATAAACTTTACTCTGAACTGTTTTCAGAATAAAACCGTTTTTAAAGCTTACTATGTGTTTACGCTAAATTACATCATTGAATATTGATTTTAATGTCTAACTGAGTGATTTAAAAGATGAGGAAGAGGACACATCTTCAGTCTCCAGCGGTCTGTCTCTGAAGAGTAACCGGTCTATGGGTCTTCATCCACTCTTCAGTAATGAACCTGGACCCTCAGACACAAAGTAAGAGTCTCTACTGTAACCTGACCTGAAGAGGATTCAGTTCTTTGGTATCTGATAATCTAAACTGTTTAATGAAACCCAGTAGAGAACATTAACAATGTGTAATTGAACTCTTGCTTCTTGTCATCATCAGCGATAGTAAATAATCTACTAGTGAGATCATCCTCACTCTCTACATGTTGGACTTGAATGAATTTTAAAAACAGAAACCCAAAATCACGACTCAAAAACTCTACAATCTTTAATCAGGTGAACAGTCATAGATCAAAAGCTGCTCTTTAGATGAACTAATGATGTTTAAAACTTGTTGTTTCCACAGACAGAGAGCAGGGTCTCCAGTCCCCAGCTGTCTGTCTCTGAAGAGTGACTGGTCTATGTGGAGACCAATAGACTTCAGTAATGAACCTGGACCCTCAGACACAAAGTAAGAGTCTCTACTGTAACCTGACCTGAAGAGGATTCAGTATGTTGGTATCTGACATAGCCGTGGGAACATGTTTGAAATGGGGGTGCTGTGGGGATGACACCAGGGCCGGTTCTGACCAGTTTGCTGCCCTAGGCAAGATTTCAGCTGGCAATGAAAAACCTCTACAAAAGACCAACACACTACAAACAGAGAAACCTATTGACATGGTGGACAGCTTATATAAAAAGGCTTCAAATGTATTTAGTATTGTATGAACATGTTTTAATTGGGGGTGGACGTCACATCCTCTAGGGGGGTCCAGATTAAACGTTTTAAAGTAAAATGCTTCAATCTGTTGCACTTTGAGCCCAATTACTAGAGACCTGATCTAGGGGGTACAACTCTAAACACCCATATGAAAAAGATCGGTTTGCATTTTAATAATCAAATAAG